>JAQFZY010000356.1:0-31751 GCA_034696285.1 Hypogastrura burkilli
TTCGAATGTCGAATCGTTTTAATGTCGAAAGGTTTGAATGTAGAATCATTTAAATAGCAGGTTAGCTTAGGTTAGAGTTTAGGTTAGTTAGGGTTAGGCTAAGTTAGGTTAGGTTTGGTTACATAAGTTAGGTTAGGTTAGGTTAGTTAGGTTAGGTTTAGATGCAGTTCGACATTCAAAGCTTTCGACATTAAAATGATTCGACATTCAGGCCTTTCGACATTCGAACGATTCCACATTCAAGGCTTTCGACATTTAAACGATTCGATATTCAAACCATTCGACGTAGTGAGTTCGGCGAAGTGACAATTCGACATTTTACAGTTCGACATAATGACAGCCATTCATTTTAATTTTAAGTAATTTGTCAACTGAAATTGGAGAATTTGTAAAATTGCAAAATTCTGGTTTTGAGATTGACTGGTAATTGCATTAATTGAATTGGACCCGCCCGATCCCATTTCCTGAACCATCTGCAACACGTATGGAGCTCGGAGTAGGGTCCTAATGCCTCCTCCTTCCGAGCTAAGACCCGGAGTCAGAATGGACTCTTTACGCCCATAATCCTGACACTCTAACAGGAGGAAGAGGGAACTTCGTGAGGTGATGGGCCTGCCTCTCTGCATTACGCCAAAGTTCCGTAGGCCTAGGCACTCCACTAATCTTGAGCAAAATGAGCCCTACATCATCTCTCCAGGCTGAGTAGGGGCACCACCGGGATCCACCGGCTTTTAACCCCCTCAAAAATATGCAAAACTATATATTTCTTATGCAACCCCCATAAAATTCTGGGACGGAATATTCACTCCATTCTTGAATCCCTTATTCTTGGGTCTAATCTCATCAACTTCCTCTGAGCTCATAGTATTAGTGGGTCCAAAAATTTTAGACTTTAGCCCAGCATAAAATATGCAAATTAGTAAAAGCTTTTTGGTCAGAATTAAATATATTTAAATACCCCGTAATTCCGAGGTTTGGACCCCTCCCGAAGGCCGTAGGCTGTACGGACCCCTAGGATTTGGCTTGAGGAAGGGAGCGGAGTTCGTGCGGGCCCTAAAACTCAAAACGATATGGACCAAAGTTTTAGAGCGCTTGCCAAAAAAAATGGGAAAGGGTTTCCATTGCAAAATTCAGCGGCCTTTCGTGTACATAAGAGAGTATGCTCGAGGGCTAAGGCTCTATTTTCTTTTAGGGGAGTCCCGGATTCCTTTTTTTCGCTCTGGACTGAACTTCAAGTATTCCATGGGACATGGTTCAGGACTTTTGGAGGAGGTACTAGGCCAGGGCTCCGGTCCCGGTCCCGCTGGTAATGACCAGCAGAGGAGGCATAGTGCCGGGTCCCAACAGACCCCACTGTCGTAATTTAGGCCCGGCCTATCCACTAATTCCCGTCTAGCTCTACAGTAAAATGTTCTGCTATATGTACAGTTATGCCGAGCTATGTATACATGCTCTTTGTCTGCAAAGAGTGTAGCATAGTATATATGCACTTTCGTGACAGCCAGGTCCTGTGTGATTTATGATTCTATGTACATTTTTCCCATTTGCTAATGCGAAGGGTTCAGATCCCGGATATGTTGATATGCTACCTACTAAGTACGAACCAGTCTTAAGGTATAGCAAATTTTGATGCATCATGACCTGTTATTAAGGTCTCTCCCTAAAGTTGCCCATTTCCACCATTTTCGGTATCTGCATTGTTGGTTGGGCTAGGTTCGGGCAGTTCGGGCTCTGCTGTTGGGTCCGCTTGGCCCTTTTCCGTATCCTGAGGACCTTCCCAGATCCGTATGCCGAATTTATATTCTACTGAGAGATGTTATTGCATTTAATAATTCGGGGCTCCGAGAGCGTATGCTGGTGCCCTTCGTTCCACACTCTTCGGACTCCCTTCCTTCCCCGTCTTGTTGTTGAGAGGTGGTTCTTGGGCGAGAGGCCCATTAGGGAATTACCATGCAAAATGCAGAGGGAACCTGAGGCTCCCAGCTCCCATGCGCGCCGTTCGGGGCGCCAACTGACTCGCGAATTTTTTTTTCCCCTCATCTTCTTCTGCCTGCCCGTCCTCCTCCTGCTACTGCTTCCTGCCTTTCCTTTATCTCCGCCTTTCTCCACTCACTACTCACTCGTCCGCCCCGCTCCCGAGACCCGAAGCTCAAGTCCATTACCACCCGATCCCCACACCAAAGTCCACAAACACTAAGAATTGAGGGACAGGGCTGGGAGTCCGGACCTCGCCAAAAAATTCCAGCCTTCAAAAGAGTGGCCTGTGAGAAGTGTGGAGTGATTCCTGGACAGGGTTTCCCATGGAGCCCAGTCCCAGAGACTCAGTAGTAGTGCTTCCCTCAAAATACATCATTTAAGCAGGAACAGTATTTACATCCAGGAATCGGATCGGCCCATAAACCAAATTACTCCTACACTGATCTTACACAACTGTATCCCTACGATTTCGCGTGTCTCTAATTATGCCGCCAGTATTGATGTCCTTGAGGGACCCGAATCAACCTGGGCTTGGTCTGAAAATTAAGAATTAAGTATCTACAAGGGAACTGTGGATTTGAGATTTGAGTATGAGATTGGGGCAGTATTCGAAATGGAAGGGACCTATGGACATTTCACGGGGACCTGTGGACAGTGCCGAACTCTCTCCTTGAACTTTGACCTGCTGCGTTGAGCCGGCTGGGCCCTGGCTATGGCGGCCGTTGCCATTTACGGGCTGGGGGATGACCCGTTCGGCCTATACCGGGGGAAATTTGGGGAAGGGCGACATCATGGGCATGGGCACGGGCACGGGCAGTATCGGACCCATGAGCAGCAGCATCCCATGCAGACGGTCTCTCTGTTCCCGGACAAGAAGAATGAGTCCTTCATGTGAGTAGCCTTCTTGAAAGGGAGTCTTGAGTTGCGAAAAAAGGTTTGCAATTTCCCCTTGGCTCGGCACCTGCCTAACTTCGTTCCCGCCTTAATGGGTCCTCTCATTAGGCTCAGGGGGTCCCCAGTACATGAATGCCCCATTGATTTACCATTTCCCCCGTACTGGCCTTTATTGGTTTTTTAGAAGACGGGATGGTGCGGGACTGAGCCTATTTACATAGGCGGGAGACAATGAGGGGGCCCGGGAAGCTGTTAATGGCCCGTGAGACAATTTATGGACGGATCCCGAGTCCTGCGGTAGGTAGTTGGGGAGGAAGCGGGACTTGTCATACAATTATGGATCCTGCTTCCTCTCCTTAGGAAATTGGTCCATTTGGGCCGGAACCTCAACCGTAAATGTTAATTGAATCCGACTCCCTGCCCCCGGTATCATCCTACCCGTAATAGGCACTTCCCAAAATTAAATTCGGGAAATTAGACCAGAGACCAGATGGTCGGGCCTATGGGGGGAGGCATGGGCTGAGAACTGAATTAATTTTGGGGTCGGGCCGGGCCTGCCTTGGCCGGGTGTCAATGGGTGAGGAAGGAACAATGGGCGTCCTATTTAAAGAGGAGGGGGCCAGGACGGCCGGGATTTTTTGCCGGGTTTGTTGATGAGATGATGAACGGGAGGCTCCAATTTCCTCCGCAACCTTACATAAGAAGGTATACGACGACACGACGTATGTATTTATGTGGATGCTGGTGCTGGAGCCAGAGCATGGTATACATAGTACATTATAACGGGGAGAATGATAGCCCGTCTTATTATTCTCTCCCGCATTCCGCATACCTTGAGCCCCCTTGAATACCGCCCAAATATTTCCCTATGCAATAATAAGGAGCATACTTTGCATTTTTCCCTATGAGCCGGCTCCATACATAATTATTACCTCCTTAATTGACCTGACCTCAAATGTACCTTATTACGTACTTACTTGATTTTCAAGATCCGGCTGGAATGCCTTTGTAAGTTGAGAATATGAGGGGAAGGAATTTTAGGTTGATTTCTAGGAGGCGCAGTAACCAACCGAAAATCGAATATTCCTTAAGCTAATTTCCTGGCAGCTGCCGAGGTGCCATTAAATAGCTTGACATATTATTGGTCGGCTTGCATTTAATGCAAGCCAATTGCATTTGATTTAATTTTAAAACTCAAAATAAAGTTTTGTGAACTACGGAATGTTATTCTCTGTTATGTTATTCTGATTCTGGCAGTTTATTTTAGGTTAGTTGATGCTGGATTCGGATGCTGTCTTTGGCTTCTATTTAATTCTGCCGGAGAATAAAGGTTTTAGGCCAAAAGAATATATAGAAATGAGCAGGAGTAAATATTACGGAAAGAATATGAAGCCAGATTAATTATAGAATAGGAGTCATATATGGATCCGCTATAACCCGACTAAATACGTATATCTGCCTTCTTTAGCTAATTTCCATATTTTGCCTACGTCGTACGCATACTTTGTCAGTTATGTATTTTGTGTTGGGATAAATATACTTTTGTGGGAGTCTATGAATTTATATTGTAGGGGATACCCATGGTTCCCGAAAGCTGGGGACATGCCTACTGTATAGGATTGTCCATAAGCCTCTGCCTAAAGACCATGCACCTGACCCCTTTATTGTATGAACTTCCTCTGGGAAAAAGTTAACTTTCCCGAGCTACGGGCCTTCGGGAAAATCCAATGGGCTCCCTACTAGGGGCCGGCTCGGAAATTAAACCGGGAAACTTTGGCGATTTGGGGTTTAGAAGAAAGTGTTTGGGGTTGTGGGGAACGGCTTAAGCCCAGTTCAGGGGTGTGGGGTGAGAAAGTCAATTCATTTCCTGGCGGTCCTGGTGCTGCTGTAGGCCCAATTTGTCGGTACTGGGTCCTTTCTTGGCTCCGCCTAACTGCCTGTCTCTGATGTGATTGTAGAAGATTTAGTGGGTCCGGGCTCCTACTACTACTATCTAGTACTTGCCAAGGGAGCCGGGGAAGACAGTTAGTTACTTTTAAAAGAAACCTAATTAAAAGGATGGCGGGGTCCGGGGGCTTTAGCGAAGCCTACCACTCCAATGAGCATTGAGCACTGTAATGGGCCTAATGTGTTCCAATTCATCAGGCAAGTGGTGACTCTTACTCCGGAGGGGTCATGGGCTCAGCTCTCCAGGACTCCATTACAAGTTAGAGGCTAGGCGGGCTGGAGAGTGATTTAAGGGAAGAGCCAGAATGGCCCTATTTCAGATCCTCGGCTGTAGTACTATTCTAGGCTACTTAATTGCAGGCGGAACTTATTTAGAGCTGCCCAAAATGCATGGGAAAAAATATATCTGGATCTGACCCGGTAGGGCATGTCATAGGCCATTATTGAGTCCCAGCGGCCTCGGTTGAGCTTCTGGGGTCATGTAGAGGTCAAGTCACGTTTTATATCCCTTCTCTATGATCCTCAGGTGCAGACGAACATTTTGACGTGCCGCATGCCGTAGTTTTTTGCAATTTTCGCAAAAGGTCATTTCTGGCCGTCCTTGACCCGCCGTAGCTTGTCGCCAGAATTTGACATTTGGGTCTTGGAATCTACTCAAAGTTGAGTGTAGAGCCATTGAACCCATGGTCGTACGTTGTTTTGTGCCAATTTAAAATTCCCCTGTGTTATAGATATACTAGAGATAGTAGGAATTGGAGCAAATACAAGAGTATTGTACTGTGTTCTCAAATGATCTAACCTAGATCGACCCAAAAGTTGTGAACTTTATTGGGAGGCAGAATAATTGCCTTTCCGAGGACCAAGCCTTATATTTAGGTACAGGTTAGCACTTTGGGTGGCCTGCTACTGTCGAATTAGAGTAAGGCTTTTGATTGGAAGGCCGCTGGCCCGTTGACAGGTGATATGGTGAGTGTCCGTGTCCAGCCAGGAGCCTAGACTTGGTGGTGGCCCACTTTGTCCACCCTTTCCCTGAATCCCACAACATGGCACGGTGTTTTGGGGACACAAATTTGATTCTGTACGACTATGGCGAGCCGGGCTCCTGGACAACTGCTCCAATTTTCTGACATTGGGACATGCTCTTTATATGAAACTTCCTCTGGCTGAAACTAAGTATCACTTTTGATACTGTCATTCCTATATCCCGTGCAACCTGGAGACCAACCGTAGTCCGGACCAGCCCAGAGCTCTGTTTATGTGTTGAAAATCAATAGGCCCACCTTGTCAGGACAGTAATTAATAAGTATTAATGGATTCATGTGCATTATGGATTGGATTTGAAAGCAGTAAAAGCCTTGCGTTTGGCCAACTACGAGCCCATAATGCTGATCTTACTATTTAATGAGCAAAATACGTTTTGTAGCTTTTACAAGCTGTAAATATACTTCCTGCTGGTATATTAATTAAAGCAAATACATCGTATTTTTCCTACACCTAAAATACTGATTTCTGACTCCAAAAACATTGGTTCTCGAGAACGAAATTAATTCATCAAACTTGTATCAGGTCAGATTAGGTAAATTTAGGCTACTGAAGTTAGGTTAGGTTTGGCTAATTCTGACGGGTTTGGGGTTAGGTAAGGTTTAGGCTAGCTGAGGATTATGCTAGGTCAGATTGGGCCTGGATTGAGTAAGGTTAGGTTAAGTTTAACCAGGATTATGTTAACTTTAACCTGGATTAGGTGAGGCTAGGTTTAGGATAGACTGGGCTAGACAAGCCTAAAGTTAGCTTCAATTACCTTTAAATGTTCTGGCTGTTTCACTGGGCTTATATTTGAGGAATATTTAAATCACCACCAAGTAATTCAAAATCTCTCACCAATTCAATCAGATTTCCTCCCCAGAGTCTTGAAATATTTCCAATTCTAGCTTTTCAATTCCGTTAATTCTTCTAAAATAAGTCATATTTTGCCTATACTGAGTTTGAAAAGATTTGTGAGTAATTTGCGGTAATTGGTGATGAAATCTGTTTAAATTGGTGAGAGATTTCGAATTATTTTGTGATAGTTTAAGCGCCAGCCATTATATTTATTCCTAGCCAAAATATGGATTTTCTTCGAAAAGTATTCAAATAACTAAAGTAAAGTGATGCATTTGATGAAGTAACGTTATTTTTGTATTTGTACAAGAATCAGAAGGTTAACCCAACCCAACTCTTTAGTCTAACCTAAACCACAATAAGCGAGTCTTATATAGCATAATATATATTTCGCTTTAAGGAACTCTGACTCGAATTTATATTTTTCGGACGGAAGTCCATTAAGTTATGTTCTTTAGGAATCTACTACGTGAGTTCTCGGTCTTTCCTATGCTCGGAAGTCTCCATTCATAATGTGGTGGTAAATTGGAGTGGCATAGGGTCCGCCTTATCTTTCCCTTCAATCAAATTAATGTCCTTAACATAAGGAAGGAACTTTGTCTTAGAGAAAGCGTGCCCCGTCCTCACGGAACCCTTATCTTTATGACACCAATAATTCAGAGCCTACGAAGGCAGAAGCTATAGGAGGACCCAGAGCCCCTCCATATGTTCCTCATCATTCCCCACAACATGTAACAACAATGAAGTTGATGGATTATTATTTACTACGCTCTCCCATTCTCTTACGCTCTAGGCCTACTCTACCTATCTATATGGAAGAGGATCCCGATCGATCCTCAATTGATTTAAGCACGGAATATATACATAGAGAAGGCCCTCTAATTCCCCAAATCCGGACACCTTACTTTAAAGCTCCGCCGAGAGTCTGGATAATTGAGTTAGGCACGGGCTAAATTTAGCCCTAATGATTATACAATAGTGACATTAGGGCTTCCACGAGCCGGAGGTTGGAAGGACAAGGTCAGGAGACCAGGCTGGGACCCCGAGATTGTAGCAGAGTAGTATGTAGTAGTAGTACAGGGGCCTAATTGTTGATATTGGAAATCCATTAAAAGACTTACGTGCGGTATACAGTACGGTGGCCCAACTTTTAAGTAGAGACTCTGAGGGCAATAATCAATGACTGGGTTGGAACCTCCTCTGTAGGCTTGAGTTCTAGGCCAGGACTTATGTTGCAGATTCCGTTCAAAAAAAATGTGCTCATATCTTTGACTTCGTACTTCATGCTGAGGTTTAGCTATGAAGCATAATTTTATGCTCTTTATTTACGGTGAAAGGCGTCGAAGTTAGTGAAAAATCTAAAATAAATAAGCTTGTCCCAATCCCGATGATCTCTTACGCAAATATTTCAGTTTCAATTTTTCAGTAATTTCTACGCATCCTATTGTAACATAATTTGAACCATTATTGGAAATAGCATAAAATTCTGGTTTAGAGTCAACCTTTAGCAAGAATTAAAATAATGAATTTCAATGTGGACATACAACCAGTAAAATATGCAATTTATGCAATAAAATATGCAATAACAAATATTTTAGAAACAAGCTGGAACATATTGGCCAATTTTAGCGGATATTAGGCCGTGCATCTCCTAAGGAGCCGGATAATTCTGCTAATTCCTTGCACTAAAACTTTTTACTGTTGCCCATGAAAATAGGATGAGGCTACAGAGTACAGAGGACTCTTTAAGTTGTACGTTGTAGCCGGGTGGTTGTTGGAACTTATTGTTGGGCCAGGAGACAGGGATTCGAAAAGTTTCTTACATCATTAGGTATCATTAGAGAATGAATAGGAAGTCCATATCGTCAGCTGGGCCTCTCTCAATTCTATTTTGAGGGAACAGAAGTTCCAACCAACTTTTCTCTATTGTCACTAACACTGAGGCCCTGAGCCTCGAGACCATAATGTCACTTTCTTTGGAGAAAATGGGAATTCCTCCTAATGCCTGAGCAGTAAGAGTGGCCATTGTACCAGGCACAGGCTAAGAATTGGAGTAAGGTCATCATGCTACTTTGTTAGGTAGGTCCTAGCTACTAGCCCGCAGTCCCACAGCCTCAACTCTTACAGTGTTCCCAGGCTCAAATTAATGGAACGTAAAGTCGGCCAGCCAGAACTCTAGCCCTTCAAAATTAAAGTCATAATTTCGTGCCGGTAAAAGTTGAGTACCTACCTAGCAAACTGTATATGTTCAATGAAAAAAATAACTATAGATATAAAAACATAGTAGAACTCTAAAACATTATTGTTTTTTATCACTTATACAAATAGAATGTTCATTTACAATTACACAGAGTACTAATCAAAATAATTAGTGGCGAACAATCTTTAATAAATTTTGATTTGAAAGTTTAAGAAATTCATTATTTTAGCAAACATTTAAAAACATTTATAAGTAAACGTTGAAAAAAAAATTCGAAGATTTATACTGCTTTCACTGGTTCGACTATTTTTCTTCCGGAACCATTTACATGCCGATAAGTAGCATACTTATGTATTTACTTTTTCCAGCTCGATATTTATCCTCCTTGTTAGCCTACATATGTATAGGAAGTAGGTAGACCCGCTATAATCCCGTGAATATTATGCTAAATACTAGATCCGAGTCCTGGCCTCAAAAGCCCGGCTGGCTACTGCTAATGAGAGAAGCTTCAAAGTTTGACAGATCCTGAGCCCGGACAAGGTCGAGTCTGGGTTCTAATTTTACGCAAACTTCCCTCCCGGCCTCATTATTATTATTGTGGTCCTGTTTCCCGGCGTCAAGCTGCCGGGTTCAATTCCCGGGACCACAAGGCTAACGTAATTAGGATCATTTGGAGCCGCTGAGCTCCCTGAGTTCTGCTCCTTTCCAGCCGGACCGGATCCCGGGCCTAGGCTTTGGGTCATAAATGAAAGGTTTATCGTGCCCTCCCCATCTCTGGCACTTTGGCTTGATCCCGATAGCTCTTCCGGCCTAAATCATCCGCGGCCTATTTTTAGGCCCAAGGCATCCCCACCGGGTAATTACCCGGGGTACTAAAAATAGGCACTCAAGGATGACCAGGCTTGTTTTGGGAAGGATTTTCAAATATTTAGAGGCAGTTTCCATATATTTGGGCCGGAGGCGACAGGCTTCCTGGAAATTTGGAAGTTAAATCCAGTTATTACTACTACTACGTAGAGACAGAGAGAGAGAGAGAGAAAGCATTAAATTTTGGGACTTGGACCTGGCTCCGGGGAACTTTGCACAAAGTTATTTTTGTAGCTCAATATGGGGGTTTATTTCCCAGCCTCCGCCGTCCTTTTCCAGTTCGGGCCTTAATACATAGAGGCGGGGGGCACACGAGGGAATTTCGGCTTTTCAAATATTCAAAAGACCTGACTCCCTGATATGATGACTTGACTCGGGTCTCGGGACCTTAGGTCGCTCAATATTCAGTCACTATACGGGCACTCACTCGAGGTTCGGCAGGGTAGGACGGCTTGTAGTGGCTCCCAGTTATTTGTGGGTTTTTGGCACTCTGGGTCCCGAAAGCAGTGGCGGTAATAGGAGTTGGGAGTTGAGATAGGTAGGTTTTCCCTTGCCATAAAGAATCGGTTTTCGCGTAAAAATAAATATCCAATTCAAAAAAATTCGAAAAAATAAAATCGCAAATAAATTTGCATTTTAGTGAAATTTCTATCCAAACCTACCCGAATTCAGTATGTTCTATCAGGAGTAACCTAACCGAACAGGGTTAACTATGACGAGGCCTAATAATATTTAAACTGGGATTGTATGTAATGGTACCACAAAAATGCAGACTTTAACCTAAACGAAGTAGGGGAATAAAAGCAGATGCTAACCAAACAGTTTGGCTATGGATTATGACTCGGGTAAAAATTCCGTATAAACCAACTTAAAAGTTGTGTCTAACATCTATATAATATGCACATTTGTATATTTATTTCATTTTGGACTAAAGCCTATAAGATCCTTGTCCATATTTTACTACTAATATAAAGTCGTTCAACGGAATTAAGGACATATATTTTGTAGCTGGTATTTTGTCTGGTAACGAAATTCCTAATCCGTATCTTACTTACTTTACTATCAGAATTCTAGTTTTGTTCTATCTAATTCTATGTATCTAATTCTAGCAGGACAACTACAGTTTTACATCATATTCTGATAGCATACAGTACACGCCAGCTGAAGTGGGACAGTCTGCTGTATTTAAAGTGAGCGCGCCAAATAACCTCGTTCTAAATTAGTATAGTGCAGTTTTAATGTATGTATAGGACGGAGAAACAGCAGATCTGCTACGCGGGGTTATTTGGCACGCTCAATTAAATGCACTCTCGCTGGCGTGCACTGTACATTTGTTTTCTAGAATTATATAGACAGTACTTACTGAAGCCTTGCTGTAAGTATACACTATACCTGCTGCCTACTTGGCCTCCCCCTATGCCCACCTCTGCCCTGACTCCGCTCTGAATCCCGCACTCCACTCCATAATGTATTAGGCCAGCCTAATGAGTGGGTCTGGAGACTCCAGGCTCTAGGAAAACTGCTCAGCCCGCAGAGTGACTAAAACTTTAATACGCATACTTTATTCATGAAAATTAGGGGAAACATGATGAGTAGGCTCGACCCGGGCTTTGGGATAATATGCCTATCCGTATAACTTCGGAGAGGGAATAGTAGGTCCTCCTGTAGGGGGATTCTGAATTTATTGCTTGAAAATAGGCTAATAATTTGTGTAGGCTGGCTATGATGCCCTTATCCTAATTCCCGGTTTTTGAGTGAGAACAGGCTCCGTCGGGCCCAGATGTTTATTATTCCTATGACAGTTTCTCCTCATCTTGAGGCCGCGGAGTAAACTTTATGAATTGCTAATGAGGACCTTCTTCCTCTCAGTCTCTGCCTCGTAAATGTTAATTTTTACGGATTCTCTGACTGCTTGGTATGGAGGGCGGAGCTGAGATCTGCATAATAATATTAGTAGGGCTTGAGAAACAGAGTAGTATGTCTTTGTTCTTTGTTTTCTGATTATGAGAAGGTGAGGGCTGGCTACTGAAGGGAGTGACAGTGACGGAGGCTACAGTACAGGGACTTGGTGACAGCAGTCCGGCCCTGTATCTCGGCCGTTCCGAATTATGGACCCTATTTCTCTCTGCTGCTCCTGCTCAATATACCGGCCTGGATAATTAACGTGTCAGGGAAGTTGAGGCCGGGCCAAATGTATTTTCGTTAATACGACTATTGCCGGTAATGGCGATAGTATCTTACCTTGTTTTGATAGGCTACGTCAAGCCAATAGTTGACAGTGTAATCAAGGGAAAGGGTTCGGATTATGGCAGCAAGAGATCCGCTAATGCGAGTAGGGACTACTTTACGATAATTCGTATTCTATTGATCAAATATTTGTAAATATGAGGAAGTACGGCCTTGAAGTAACGTTAGGGATGCCTCAAATATTTGAATGTAAGGGAAATAATTGCATACGGAAAAAGGTCACTTTTACCCGAATGCGTGTTATTCCAATTGAGATATGCTTACGGTTGTTTCGGTTATATTAAGTTACCGTTAGTACTTTTTTATTATTTAATTTTGCTCAATGGTGTAGTTATTCATCGAAAAAGCATTTTAATGGGCAAAATAATCAGTGGCTTTGCTCACTGTCATCAGACACGCAAAAAAGTAAACAAAGTTTGTGTGTAAACGCTTTTCCTGAATATGTCGATTCATTTTCGAGACAATAATAATTATTAAATTATAAAATTACTAAATTATTTAGGTTAAGTTATTATGTCTAAATAATTGTTGGTTACCTTCGTTTTAGCGACGTTACTTTAGTTTGGGTTAGATTATGCTAGAAAAAGACACACCATTAAGTGAACAAAAATACCTGCAAGAGAGACAGGGAATTTGGCAAATTCGTATTTTTCACAAATCCCTCCCAAAAAAATTTGGCGACCAAAGTGGGAACTTTTATCGAAATTCCCTTGTATTCCCTACCATATCCGTATCTGTATCTGTAGGACACCTTATGCATCCTGAATCGGGAGCCCAGCTCCCTCCGCATTAAGTTGTCATGTATAGAAATCTAGCGATCGAGCCGAGGAAGGATTTCTAATAAGCTTTGAGGTTCAATGTTCCTTCTCCCCAGGGACAGATTGGGGCTGGGGAAGCGGAAGGACGGGAAAAGAAAGAATACAAATCCTCCCAAGTTTATACTGACAAGGAAAGAGTAATGCTGGGGCCTTAAGTTCTCAGCCTTCGAGGATTTATGGGCTTCCCCCTCTTTTGGCCTAAAGACATCATGATAATTAATTTCGAGCCTCATGTTTTAATTAGGTAGGACCCAACTCGTTTTTTTAAAAATTCCGAGCCCTATCTGCCCAATTTCTTTTTATTGTCCAAAGAACAAGGTTCTAATGCCGGATGAAGGGGTCTATTATTTATTCGGGAGCTGAGTGATGTCATGAATTATATTATTAGTTAGGCTGGACGATGAGGGGCTAGACTTGTATAAGGCCGGCCCTGGGTCCTCGACTTAGGAACTTGGCTCAGAAGAAAGTTGGAGAGAAAATGTAAAAAGGGAGCCGTTCTGTTGTTTTACAACGGTTTCCTCCGCCCAGGCCTAGTAGTGTCTAGTCCTTCCCTGTCCCCCTTTTTTTCCGCCTGCTCCTTCACTGAATTTAGAGTAAACTTATCTTCTCCCTCCGCGTCGGCCCAAGATTTTTTTTTTCTCCGAACGGTTCCAGACCCCGCAATGTGACTGCATTGCACTGAAAACGAAACATATTTCCTAATGTCCCTCCGCGGCCCAGAGGAGGCTCAGGGTGTTCACGAAATCGGATCCAAGTCCCACTGCTGGTCCTATTGTCGCATTCCCACATGATTAAGCATACTGAGTTTTTAAAGGGATGAGAACGGGAAGCTTGTACGCAGTTCCAGTCGTTATCGCTAATTCAATCGTGTTAGGGTTGATTATGTTAAACCCAATTAGGTTAGGTTACTGTTGCCAGATTATATTAAGTTAAATTAGGGTACTTTTGCGAGATGCAATTACGTTAGGTTGAGTTACTGTTACCAAATTCGATTAAGTTAGGTTACTGCTGCCAGATTCGATTAAGCTGGGTTGCTGTTGCCAAATTCGATTAAGTTATGTTACTGTTGCCAGATTCGATTAAGTTATGTTACTGTTGCCAGACTCGATTAATTTAGGTTATCTTTATGTTGCCAGATTAGAAATAGTTAGGCTAGCTTACTGTTGCCAGATTCGATTAAGTTAGGTTACTGTTGCCAGACTCGATTAATTTATGTTAGGTTTATGTTACCAGATTAGATTAAGTTAGGCTAGGTTACAGTTGCCAGATTATATTAAGCTAAACTTAGGTTACTGTTACCATATTAGCTTAAGTTAAGCTAGGTTACTGTTGCAAGATGCGATTAAGTTAGGCTAGGTTACTGTTATCAGATTGGAATAGTCAGGTAGGTTCTTGTTGCCAGATTTGAATATATTCGTTACGTTCTTTTGCCGGGTTCGAATAGTTACATTAGTTTGCTTGTGCCATTGCCAGATTTGATTAAGTTATAGTTTATTGCTAGAAGATTCATTTAAGTTAGTTAAGTCACTGCTAGAAGATTCAATTAGGTTAGTTTATCTTGCTGTTATTGCTACGAGATTCAATCAAGTTAGGTTAGGTTGCTCTGACTGCTATAAGATTAAATTAAGCTGGGTTACTCCTTGGAGATTCGATGAAGTTAAGTTAGGTCACTGTCATTCCTAGAAGATTCAATGAAATTAAGTCACTGTTACTGCTATGAGACTCAATTGAGTAAGGTGACTACTAAAAGATTCAATTAAGTATCTAAGTTAGGTTACTATTACTGCAATGAGATTCAATTACGTTAAATTAGGTTACTCCTAGGAGATTCAATTAAGTTATGTTATTGTTGCCAGATTCGATGAAGTAAGGCTTGTTTGCTTGTGCCAACATAAATGCAGGTTCAGTCACTGTTACCAGATTAAAATGATGTTCGGTTACTGACAGATTCGAAATATTTCAAATAGCTGAATTACCATATTTGTTATCCAAGAGATTTAGATTAAGGATTAAGTACAATCCTTATCCCTAGGTCCGTCCCCTTAACCCATTCATATACATTACAAAAATCCCTATTAAAAGGCATTCAAATTGTCCGACACCTTGCTTGATTATACTAGGGCCTGGAAAATACGCCTACCAAACGTTAGATTACCTTTGTTTTAATTACAGTTTGTTTACAAAGAGCCTACTTGATGTCTAACTTGTAGTCCCGTTCCTCCCTCCGTGTTGAGGCTCCATCGTTCGTTCTCCGTAGTAAGACAATAGCAGGGAGTCCTAGCCATCTACAGTCTCTGCTCAGACTGTCTCCTTCATTTAGAGCGGAGGGTATAGCGGAGGTTGAGGCCGGAGCCGGCTAGAAAGGTTTCCTTGGCCTCCGATAGATCTCATACCGGTTCCACTGGCTCTGCCGGCACAGTCCCTGAAGAAGGAGCCTCAACTAAGTTCGGGAAGCTTTCTCTTTAGCTCCCAGCTTAGTGGGGGCTCATCTGCCGCTTTCTCTCAACACGCCTTCCTCAGTCCTTCGCCCTTCTTAGCACCAAAAGAGTATTATTACGGGGCACGCTAATCCCCCAAAAATTTTAAACATTAGTAAACTCATACGAGGGTCTAGGCTCTCATGTTACGGCTGGTCGACGTGTCCGGGAAGTATAATGTCTTCATTGGGTAATATTTAAGTCCTACCTCAGTTCATGTTAAAGGTTATACTCAATTTCATAATGCAATTGCCTCTTCGTGCAGGGGCTGGGGCTTGAATTTTTTGGTAGTGAAAAAAGTAGAAAATAAAATTAAAATTACTTGTACACACAAATAGAGGGAAATTATTTCTTTAGGTAATTAAAATAAAATATTGACTCACGTTTACAAAATTATAGTTAACATTTACAAATTATTTTTGATATTTCAATTAAACTTTAAAGAATGTTTATGACAAATTTTTGAATTCTTTCTGAGAATAACGTCTGTGTGCGTATTAAGTGAATGCTAGCATTGCAAGAAACAATTGCGTGGATTTCTGTTTTCTCAATCTTCCGATATCTAGGTTCCAGTATAGTAGTTTTACTATATGAAATTCTACTTTTTTCCAGGTCGCAATTATTTATCCATTCTTAGGCAGAAACAGGTACTTTTTCCAATGGCAGAGCGCTATGGAGAATGCTTCTGGAAAGGTGTGATGTATGTATAGTACTGTAGAGGACGTCAGGTCACAAGACACAATAGCCACGAGGACACAATGCCCTTCAAGTGGAAAGCTGAAGCCAGGAATTAAAGTTCCCTGTCGTTGGCTGGCTCCCGGACCCAGGACTAACTTTGAGAGCTCGGCGGCGTAAAAATATTGAAGAATAATTCCTTACATTTCCGTGCTAATGGGCCTTGGGAGGCAGAACGGAGGCCCCAGTAATGATGAGATCTCCTTTGTACAAAGTTGGATAATACTTGGGAGAAGTTCTCTGCTCAAAGGGTGCTCCTGGCTGGAAATCTTCTGTAGGTACTTGGCACGTGCGGGACCTTGAATCCTGCTCCTACTATTTCATTATTAAATAAGAGACTCCCTCTTTCTGGACCCCGCTGTCACTCGAAACCCGAAAAAGTTGGGGAATTTACTGGAGCCGCCAACGGGCCCCGCCGGCCACCACCAAAGAAAGTCCGCCTATAATTTCCCCGACCTCATTTATATTGAAATTAGGGAAGGTGGAGGGAAGAGGGAAAACTTTAAACGTGGGAACAGAGGCAGGGGGCTAAATTATGGGCCCACGGACTTGGAAGGCGACAGACGGCACCCGCCAAACTGATAAAGCCCGTAGAATCCAATTCCAGTGCCCAGGCAGAGGAGGGCTGGGTCTGGCTCCAAATCCCGGTAACTTTGGCAATTCGAGAGTATGGGCAAAATTGTGATTCAGGGGGGCCAGGCCCATCCCTGGGCCCGCCCCTGCATCACAATACAATGGCCATATGTGTCGGTTATCTGGTACAGAATCGTAGGAGATCCTCAGAGATATGTCCGGAGAGAAAGCCAGCAGCTGCATCGTTGTATGTGCATCCCGAAAAATGTATACTGATTAATACTATTAAAAATATACATATGTGTATACATTTTTATGAAAATGAATACGTTTTGATGTATTACAATTACATCAGGACCGCCAGGGAATGTTTTTCCAGTTAGGATCCGACTTAACAATTTGTAGAATTTGCTGAGTTTTCTGGGAAGCAGTGCAGTTATATTAAGGCAAAGGCTAAGTGCCCATTGGCCCAAGTGCATGCGTGTGGTAGCCATTTGAGACAAGAAGGTCCCGGAGCCGTAACAGTCCGGCCCCGGTATATACTATGCAGTACGTACTGACGCATAGGAAGCCCAACTTTCTCCCTACTGCGGGTATTTTTAGGCTCATTTTCCCCAGGAGCGGAAGCGGGTTAAAAATTCGGGGATGTTGGGAGAGGGCGTGGCCGGAAGGAGAAGGGATCCGATGGCCCTTAAAATACAATTTCTTGCGGGTTCTTCGGATCCGTGAGGCAGGCCTTGGCTCCTGGAGTCTCGAGAACTTTTCCATAAATAATGTCCACGTGGACGCAGGCGGTAGTCATAAATGGAAAGTTTACTTTCGGACCGGGCCTACGTCAGAGCGGGAGCTGGGGGTCCGTATCCGTAGTACACTATAGGCGGCTTACATGGCCCAGGCCCCAACTTCCGTAATAATAGAAAAAAAAACTTGGTCAAGGTTTACTCCCTGCTTCGATGAGTCCTTTTAGGACTAAGTTTTATGGGCTGCTCATCCTCCAGCTAGGTCCGGATCCGAAGGTCCAACTTGGGCCTAATCAATGGAGTTCCCGGGATAATATACCCGCCCAGCCCTTATGGACTCCTAGGCCTCCCATTCAGGAACGGCTTTTCGCTAAGTTGAGCACAAATTGGCACAAAATTGAAATCCGGGCCCAGGGGCTCGGGGATCTTCTCAGCTAGTTTGGAGAAGGGGACGGTGCTGAACCAGAGTAGGGGTCCCAGGAAGGCCTATGCTAAGTATTAGGGCCCGGAGGTAATGGGCACTCGGGTGTAAAGTCTGGAGAAACATGGAGAAAGTTCTACTTTGTGCTCTGCCAAATGCGTACCAAAACATTACTACCGCTAACTACGAAACAGGTTCGGCTCCAAACTTCAAGGACGCTCAACAGCTAGGGGCTTCTGTTTTTCCGAGCGGAGGAAGTATCCTTTCCTGGGATCTGGACTGACGGCGGAAAAATAATTATATTTTTGGAGTCGTTAACCCGTGTGCTACCAAAACGAAGTCGATTTCAAAAACAACTCAAAATAATTATTGTTAAAAATTCTTAACGATATTCCCTACAAAAAATTATAAATGCAATTCAAATTGACCCATTACAAAAATGTTGGTGTTTGACTAATTCTAACTTAAAATAGCCAAATGTGTATTACTAATTTATTTTCTGTAAAATTGCTTGGTGACAGTCAGCACTTGGGTTTTTGCAAGGGTTCTTCTTAAGCTACGGTCTATCGTTCTGCAAGGCCTTCTATTTTTAGCTGAATTATGGTTCGTAAGCTAAGGATTGATTTGCGGGACTGCCGCATAATGCTATGCTCTAAAAAAAAATTGATTAGGAGAAAGTGGATGAGCACACCCTTTTGGCCCTCCCGCTTATATCTACGTAACGTACGGCTACGTATGCGTAGTATATATGTATATCTAACACACCTAAAGCCCTTTTTAGTTAATATCAGTTTTGGACCTGGCACTTTTTACTGAATGGAAGTGGTGTAAGGTTACGGGGTTGCTGGGGGGGGGCTCCGAGTTCCTGATACAGGCCGGAGCTGAGTTCTATAATCTGAATGGGAATGATCGAAGAAATGAGAGCCTCGGCCTAACTGTCTCTCCTATGCCTCCACTTCTATTTACTCCTCTCGATTCTCGCCACCCACGGACTGACTCCGGCCTTTCACCCGCTCTAATTTCCATAAATCCATCATCTCCTTGACACATATTGTATAATCAACTTTTCCAGCCAAAAGCCAAATGTCAAAATGTGTGGGGCGAGCCATGGCCGGCCTGAACGCATTATACTCTCTGCAGCCGGTTCCCCGGTGGCTCTGATTAGGCGATGAAAGGGTAACAAGCGATTATAAAATTAGTCTATGTTAAGGCAATCAAGTGGGAGGGATAACAGTTAATAAGATAGGCTAGCTTAACGGTTCAGATTGGAGATTGGTTCAGTTACTGTTGCCTTATCTCTTATCACGGTTTGGGTAGATTACTGTTACCAGACTACGGTTGGTTTAATGTTACTGTTGCCAGATTACGGTTAGGTTGTGTTACTGTTGCCAAATCGGAGTTAGGTTATGTTACTCTTGCCTTATCACATTTAGGGTAGGATACTGTTACCAGTATAAGGTTGGGTTATGTTACTGTTGCCAGATTACGGTTAGGTTGTGTTACCGTTGCCAAATCGGAGTTAGGCTATGTTACTCTTGCCTTATCACGTTTAGGGTAGATTACTGTTGCCAGATTACGGTTGGATTATGTTACTGTTGCCAGATTAAGGTTAGGTTGTGTTACTGGTTGTCAGGTTGCATTTAGGTTATGTTACCGTTGCCAAATCAGAGTTAGGCTATGTTACTCCTGCCTTATCACATTTGGGGTATATTACTGTGGCCATATTACGGTTCGGTCAGGTTGCCGCTGCCAGATTACAATAAAGTTATTTTACTGTTGGCAGATTACAGTTAAGTTACTTCACTGTTGCCAGATTATAGTAAGGTCGGTTCACTGTTGCCAGATTACATTTATGTGAGTAAATTGTTGCTAGATTACACTTATTTGAGTAAATTGTTGCCAGATTACAGTTATGCTGGTTCACTGTTTCCTGATTATATAGTAAGGTTATGTTACTGTTACCAGATTACAATTATGCTGGTTAACTCTTGCCTGATTATATTTATGTTTTGTTACTGCTGCCAGATTACAGTCATGTAGCTAATGTTGCTAGACTAAGGTAGGCTAGGTTGGGCTGGTTTTGCGCTAAAATAAACGAATTTAAAAAAGAGATAAAATATAAGCATATTTGCTTTAAGTGATAGCAGGGTATGTATGAATATGTAATTCAATACTACGTACGATTTTCTAACTTGTGGCTTAATTCCCGGCATATTTAAAAGAAATTTAGGTATTCGACTACGGTGTCAATTTATTTACTTTACACCTTCTAGTACTCCATTGTGATGAAATCAAGCCAATATTTCGAATCGAGATAGGGATTTCTAGGAATTCTTGGAATAAAACAGAAATAGCAGAAGCAAAGTTAGGAAGTAGTCTGAATTTTGAGTGGCTCATTGGCTGGTACAGTACTGACGGCGGAGTATGAATCCGTTCCACTGAGCCGTGTGCTATTGGGCCTGGAAATCCCATGTAAGTTGATACGGGATCCGAGCACGGTCTTTGGACATAATGTTTAATTGGGCTTGGCTCGTGATGGTCTCCATAGCGGAGAATGGGTCTCAGGTGAAGCGGGCCCGCGTGTTGCAGATGCAGATTGTAAATCCGCATTCTGCTTTCCCTCCGTCGTCGTCATAACAGGATTGGGCCGGGCAGGACGAGGCCCTCCTTCCCTATAAAATATAGAGATGTATCTGGGCCTATGAAGGGAAAAAGACGGGCGAGCAGATAGGAAGATTTACAATGTTTAACTGACGATGAGCTAAATCAATAGTAGTAGTGCAGTGGTTTCGGTTGGTCTACTTCCAGCCCAGGCTCCGACGCCTCCCCTGCCTCCCTTCCCCAACGGTCTCCGCTTTAAAGAGGCCCTTGGTCTACCAGGCTCAAAATACGGAATTCTGCATCAAGTAACTACTGACTCTCCTCGGGAAAATCAAAGCCCATTTCATGTAGAGGAAGCTAGTGCAGGAAAGGAACAAAACCTAACCCGAGACCGAATCTGGACCAAACTATCACCATCTTCATAGGCTTAGCTTCATGGGGTAACGAATATATTCTGATTGGAACAAATCCGTATTCTTGTAGCAAGAAGCCACTAGTTTTTAGGTTAGGTTAGAAGTTATTAGGATAAGTTACTGTTGTTTCGGTTACGGCTTACGGCACTGTTGTTGGGTTAGGTCACTGTTGGCGGTTATTGTCGTTGGGTTCAGTTACTGTTGTTGGCTACTTTTGTTGGGTAGGGTTACTCTGATAGGTTACTCTTGCTTACTTAGGTTACTGTTCTTGGGTAGGTTGATGCTGTTAGATCAGGTAGCTGTTGTTTGGTCAGGTAACTGCTGTTCGATCAGGTAACAGTTGCTAAATCAGGTAACTGTTGTTTGGTCAGGTAACAGTTGTTATATCAGATAACTGTTGTTTGGTCAGGTAACTCCTGTTAGGTCACGTAACGGTTTTTAGGTCAGGTAGCTATTTGTAGGTTTTAGATTACTCTTAGCCTAGGGCACCATTGTTAACTTAGGTTATTGTTGTTAGGCTGAGTAAGGTTACTGTTGTTAGGTTAGGTAAAGTTACTACTGCTAGGTTATTGTTGTAAGGTTAGGTAAAGTTACTGCTGCTTGGTTGTTGTAAGTTTAGGTAAAGTTACTACTGCTTGGTTATTGTTGTAAGGTTAGGTAAAGTTACTGCTGCTAGGTTGTTGTTGTAAGGTTAGGTAAAGTTACTGCTGCTAGGTTGTTGTTGTAAGGTTAAGTATAGTTACTACTACTGGGTTATTGTTGTAAGGTTAGATAAAGTTACTACTGCTAGGGTATTGTTGTAAGGTTAGGTAAAGTTACTACTGCTAGGTTATTGTTGTAAGGTTAGGTAAAGTTACTACTGCTAGGTTATTGTTGTAAAGTTAGGTAAAGTTACTACTGCTAGGTTATTGTTGTAAAGTTAGGTAAAGTTGCTACTGCTAGGTTATTGTTGTTAGCTTAGGTGTAGGGTAGACTCAAAACTATTGTCTCCCTGAATCTTATAACTAGCTCTTCCGCCAAAGTCAATCTTGGCGTCCGGAAAAATACAATCGGATTCTAATGATTGGGAAAGGGCGGGCTGTCAAATGAAATGTCAAAGGGTGCGGGTTTCCCGGCCAGAGCTACCTGCCTCCTTAACCCACCAAAGGGAGTCAAAGTAAATGTGAGCTGAGGTTTCCAGGACATTGAGGCTTCCGCTTGAGTAGGTAAAAGTAATCACCAAGTCCACAGAAAGGAACAAGTAGTTGCAGAATCCAAATGACGTTTTGGGAAGCCTATTTTTCCAAGGCAGGACCTCGGCTTCAAAGTTTATGAGATCCCAGGGAAGGAATAATAACTTTGATCCAGCGGCCGGGAAAGGAGACACAATCCCTTTGACTCCTCATTATAATAGGTCCTATATGGTAGTTCCAGAGTAATCTGACGGAGGCTGGGCCCGGCTTATGATGGGGCATAAAGTCTGTTTTAGGGAGGGGGCCCGACACTAAAGTGGGGCCCTCCTTGTTTAAAGGGGGTGAGCATAATGGATGATGATGATGAGGCATGATGATAAGGGTGATGGAAGATGAGGAAAGTATATTCAGGCATTCCTTTTACTGCTCTGCATTAAAACGGAGTGAAATAAATGAATTTTATTACCAAAACTCAGTGACAAACAGGGAAGAGACCTACATAAAAATGCATAGGAAAGATATAAAAAAAATAACACGGAGGGGAAGAAAAATCCGGGTTTTGGGTGCTTGAGCTTCAGAAAGGGTTTAAGAGGCATCGTAAGGCGCCGCGCCGCCCAATGCTACAGGGATGCTCCGGCCAAAAAGTTGTAAAGTTTCAAGGAGGCCACTTGAGAACTCCTGGATAGTCAAATGACCACATTACACAAAGTTTTTATATTTGGGGTGAATTTGACTTTCTAAACCATGGTGACCAGACTAACTTCCGCCGACATTATGTGGAATGAATTTGGGTTCCTAAAGCGTGCCGTGACCACATTATGCTCAGTATTTATATTCTAGGTGCAATTGCTTTATAAAATATCGCGGTGACCACATACATTAGCCATAGTAGTAGTACCTAATATCTACACAAATATGTTTTTTGAAATTGTCTGGTGGGCACAAAATTCCCAGTATTCATATTTTGGATGAGTTTGAGTTCCAAAACTGTCTGATGGCCACATTATACTCAAGTCAGTATGTATATTTGAAATGCCTTTGACTTGCAAGATCAGGTCAAATACGCATACCTTGATAAACTTGGGTTCCGAAATAGTATTGTGACCAGTGACCACACTATCCAGTATCTAAGTCAAAATTTGGCTTCAAAATCCTTTGTAGTGGCTGTAATTTGACCTATGAGTCAGGTTCCTAGTTCCTAAAATCCCTGGTGCTCACAATAAGTTCCACACCTAAGTGGCCACAAATTCCAGCCTTAGTATTCCAGCATTCACATTTGTGCTGATTTCCGGTGACCACAGTTGGGCTCATCCTCATACTTGTGCTGAGATCTCGGACTCCAGATCGGAGATCCCTAAAATTGAGGCCGCGGGCGCGTTCTGGTTTTTGGTCCCTCCTCCGTGCAACCCTGGTCCTGGTTCCTTCCTTCCTTAAGCCCGGCGCCCCGGACTCTGGTTTAACTATTTAACTCTGAGGATTTTTGGCAAGGGAGGGAAACTTGGTTTTGGCCGTGTAGGGATCGGAGCGGGGACTCCACATTTGCGCCAGACCTTCCTTGAGCTCGGGCTGAGGCCGGCTGTCTTCTTCTTTCACCGCCCGCAGAACGGGTCCTCAGTTCCCTTTCTTTCCCCATCCTTCCAGCTAGCTCTCCTCCTGCCTCCCTTCTTCCAACAGCCCACCACCACCACCAGCTCTCCGGACTCGGATCCGAACAAGGATCTGCTCTGAGCTGCTCCTCAGCGGCAGAACTACCCTCTCCGTCCACCCGCCGGAACCTAGGCCGAGCCCCCTCCGACCAGCCCCCCTTCGGACTGGGAGTGAGTCCCTGGTCAAGTTTGGAGCCGTCAGAAGTCCGTCCAGCTCCTGGGGAGTTTGAATCCTGGGATTCCGTGTCCCGGGTCCACCATGGAACCGCCCTCCTCTCTTAAAGACAGTAGTTCCGACTCCATCCCCCTCCAGAAGTAACTCCTAAGTTCTCGGTTCGGCTTTGGGTCCTTGGGCTGGGTGATTGGGCCCGACCAGGCTCCGGAGAGATGATGTAGATAATCAGATTCTGGGAGAAGGCCGCCTGATTTATCCCCTCCAATCCCTTTGCCAAATTCCGTGAGAAAGTGCAATTTGGGCGGAAGGAAACAATGATGGGTCCGTAGGGGAAGGAGGGAGATGGAGCCGGGCGCGGAGGGAACCATGGGCCCAGTGAGCCTCTCCGAGACGCCGCAGGGGTGTCAGGGCTCAAGGCCGTTCCCAGGCTGAGGAAGGCCCAAGAGGCCCCCCACGTCTCCTGCCAGCCCGTACTTCCCCCAAGGCTCCATCGTGGACCGTCCCGGAGCCCTTGTCCTCCGCTCACCTTCCCTCACTCCGTCCCTCACCTCCCACTCCCTCTCGAGGGCCACCAGTCGGCCCTATCCCTACAAGTACTCCCTAGTCGACAGTCTCAGTCCCTTCCACTCCCCCTCCGCCAATCAGAACTCGGACAAGTTCTCAGGGTAAACAGAACATCCATTATCAATTTGTACTTGGTAGTTTGGGGTCCGGCTCCGGGTCGAGCATAGAGGGTTCCGGGTCTCCTAGAATCCGGAGTCGAGCTACGAGGCATCGGCTCGACTCGTACGAAATCGGGTCCAGTCGATCGAATTCGACTCTAGCCAAACGAGCTCGGCTCCGGATTCTAACTACTTTACTCCGACTTCGGCGCAGACGAAGTCGGCTCCGCTGGGATCCGGAGTCGAGTGACTTGGTTTCGATAGAATCCGGACTCGCCGCAATTAAATTATTAGGCTCCGGCTTGAGTATATGCAGATTCGGTTCCACTGGAATCCAGAGTTGAATTCCTTGGCTCCGGCTTGAGTATATCCAGGGTTCGGCTCCACTAGAATGCGGAGTCGAATTCCTTGGCTCCGGCTTCTGCGTATATGGATTCGGCTCTGCTAGGCTCCGGAGTCAAGTATTTGGCTCTGTTCGGATCCGGGCCGGTGCTGAATTACTCAACTTGGATCAGAATCCGGAGTCGTATCACTACTTGTATTCGCTAAGATCCGGAGACGACGGAATCGAATAATTCTGGTCCGGTAACAACGGGAGACGAGTGACTTGGCTCCGGCTCAGGTTCAGAGTTGTGTAAATACTACCACAAAGATATGCGTGTTGCCCAATCCGGAGCCAAGTTGAAGCTAGGGGGCTGGAGCATCGACTCCAGAACCAGCCCTAAATAGCGGTTAGTGATCTACTAGATGATATGGCGGTGGGCCTGAGCACATAACGCTTCCCAATCATATTATTTGTCATGCGTAGGTGAACTCTAAACTAATTATAAACTTTGGCTAAAATCGCACCAGCTCAACCTACAAAATGCTATTCCAAATCCAAAGGGTGTCTAGTGCTATAAAGTCTTTCCCGGGGAAAATAATGTATAAATATAGCTGTAGTCTATATAAATATAGGTAAGCTTCTGACTCGAGGCTCCTATTCTCGGAAACTTATTCTTGTCATGATAGGGCGGAGAATGAGTTTAAATGAGAATGGCTGATTTTGGAGATCAGCCTGCATAACAAATTAGGTATTGGGCAATTAGACGGGTTATGGTTCCATGGAGGGATTCCGACTGGAATTCAAGGTATTCCATATTTATGACCCGGCCTGGATCCCCAGGACCCAGTCTGGAGTGCCCATATATTAGTTTCTGGCGGCTCATCCGTGGATTTATGATTTGGACAATGTCCAAGAACAAGCCTCGTAAGTACTACTACACATGTTTTATTTCAAATACAAGAGAGGTACATAAAGGTCGGGCCTCCTATAAAACGAGGCCTGATGACAGGCCCAAGAGCTGGGCAAGGACCGTTGCTGGGAAAGGACTCGGGGAACTAATTATTGGGGAGAATTAGGCCTGATCAGGACTGGTTCTATAAATAGGACTGAGGTCTCGGGATAAGTTGATGGGGATATTAGCGTAGATAAAAGGCGAGGAGATACTGGTCCAAGCACATCCAGCACTTAGATATGGATCCGGAGAAAAGTGCATTCAACATGTCACCACCCTCACTCTCCCGTCCTCCCCACATAAAACCCGATTGGAATTTTTATAGCACTCACTACTTGCCGAAAGACTTGTTTAGACATCCGAACCCGCCAAAAAAATCCGGGCATCACTGTCACTTGGTTTTTTTCTTGAAAAAAGGAACTCAAGGAAATCCTGCTTAAAAATACTTTGGCTATATGCTGCGCTGGAGGCCATAAACCTTCTCTGTGTATAATATGACTCATTTCTCTCCGCAGAATTATTATTACCTGCTTTTGTAGCCCCGACAAAAACTTGAGCTTTCACCAGGTCGGTTGGCCTGTATTTTTCAAATCCAGATATTTCCCCTCCTACGTACTACATACATATTTGTACAAGGCTGCCATTCCAACTATCACCAAGTAATTCGAAATCTCTCACCAATCTAAGCAGATTTTGCTCACCAATTACCACAAATTACTCACAAATCTTTTCAAACTTAGTATAAGCAAAATATGATTTATTTTATAATAATGAACGGAATTAAAACGTTAGAGTTCGAAATATTTCAAGACTCTGGCGAGGAAATCTGATTGAATTGGTGAGAGATTTCGAATTACTTGGTGATGATTTAAATATTCCTCTTTGTACAAGTCGAGGCTGCTGGAAGGCCTAAACAATATAAATAGTACACCTTTATGTTCCTGCTCGTTTACATGCAGTATGTAAGCGGTAGGCATTTATACGCCGTTGATAATTTTCAAAATGAAGATATATTATTATGCCCTTAAAAACACTGACTCCTGGCATGCAAAAAGCTGATTCTATGGTAGGAAATTATTTTAGTTGGTTGTCATTGTCAGCGTCTTAGAGAACTTCAGATATTTTTCTTAGCCGAGGCACTATTGTAGTAGAAAATGTTTTGATTAGATAAATACGGGCCAAATATTGAGGAAATTTTGAACTACAAATCCATCCATTTTTTTTTCTAAATTCTTGTTTTGCTCGTATGGCTCGTTCTAATGGTTTGCTTTTATTTCCCAGGTCTTTACCCAAGCTTAGTAGTCAGGATGACGAAGGGCCGACTCCTCAAACACTCCACCTCACCGGCACCGGCCACTTTGAGCCAATTCCGCATAATCATCAAGACTGTGAACGTGTTGTCATCAATGTAAGTTCTTCCCCTTACGACGACGGGAGCTTGATCTAGGCCCTTGTTGTGGGACTGATATGGCCCGTTCCTGGGTCCTAATGATCCTCACAAATTTGGTCCCCCCCCCCCCCCGCCCCGAGTATTCTGAGGGCCTGAGTGGTCGTCAGTGAGAGTGGGACCCGGAGTGTTTTGTCGAGCCGTCCTGATCCACTAAAGATGATAGATACTATAATACTCAAAATTTTGGGAGGATCTTAAGATATCATTCTTCTGGGCGAAGGGGGAAGGGCGGAGGCCCGGCTTAGGCGCTCCCAAATAATGGAAGAGAGGGAAGAAGCGTAATCTTGTGGAAGATCAGCCCAAGGAGTCACGTCCATCCTTTCCACAGAAGACAAAAAGGAGGAGAGAGACAAAGGAGGGAAACTTCCTACTGTCATCTCTCTCCTGCTTTGGCCTCCTTTCCCTCTCCGCCTTTATCCCGGAATGAGTGCATCAATACGGAGGGAGGGGAGGACACCAGGGAACCCGGGAAAATCTCCCCAAACAACGGACCAATAAAAAAGATAAAGGAGAATAACAAGGGATCCTTTAGCCAGCCTAAATCACTGTAAATATGCTTCCGGATCCAGCCTCCGGGGAGAGCCAAGGAAGGCTCGGAAATGTATCGCAAATATTGAGCTGGGGAAAGTTATATCTACAGAGTCGGGATTTTTTATAACCTTCTGGATTCATAATGGGTACTGGGGGAACTTTTAGCATCGAATATGGGAACAATTAATAGTTTGGAATGTCATGATTATAATATGGGGGGAAATGATTTTAAAGGCGGAAGAGAAACCATCTGTAGCGGCTACGCCGTACGACGGTCAGCTATTATTACTGTATTAATTCAAGTTAGGTTAGGCTCGATTTGGACTATAGCAACAAGTCAAGTTGGTGGTAGATTACGCTCGGACGATAGAAACTGGTTAGGTTAGGTTACTAGTAGATCAGGTCACGTTACGTTAAGTTACTAATAGACCAGGTTCTGTTAGGTTTCTATAGTAGATTAGATTAGGTTATGTTAAGGTAGCCTTACTTAGTAGATTAGGTTTGGTTATGTTAAGGTAGCTTTACTTAGTAGATTAGGTCAGGTTATGTTAAGGTCGCTTTTCTTAGTAGATTAGGTCAGCTTATGCTAAGGTCGCTTTTCTTAGTAGATTAGGTTAGGTTATGTTAAGGTCGCTTTTCTTAATATATTATGTTAGGTTAGGTTAAGGTAGCTTTACTTAGTAGATTAGGTAGATATTAGGTTAGGTTTGGTTAGGAACAGAACGGATTAATTTAAGTTACGTTAGGTTACAGATGTTATGTTATGTTACGTTAGGTTACTAGTAGATTATGTTAATTTTTGGTACTAAAGTGAGGTAGGCAGGGATATGGTACTAGATTAAGTTAGGTTAGGTTACTAGTAGATTAGGTCAGCTTCGGTTACTATAGCAAAGGATTTTCAGGTTATTTAAGAGTAGAGTAAGACGTTCGGTTCGTATCGTACCACAAAAGCTCTTTTCCGCTGAATGCTCTAGTATTAATCCCGGCATGGAAAGTATATACTGGTGACCGATGCCGACCTAACCTAGCTTGATACTATATGGGTTTTGTTACTCCTGTAGTAGGAGCGCTTTTGCTCGTATCCGGTCAGTTTGGTGAAAAACCAGTTTGGCGAAAATTCTTTTTTGTTCGGTTAGGTTGAGCTATGTTAGGTTAGGGTAGTTCATATAAAGTTAGGTTAGGTTAGATTAAGTTTGGTTAGGTTATATTAAGTTAGGTAAGGTTAGATTAAGTTAGGTTAGGTTTGATTAAGTCAGGTTAGGTTAGATTAAGTTTGGTTAGGTTATATTAAGTTAGGTTAGGTTATATTAAGTTAGGTTTGTTTATATTAAGTTAGGTTAGGCTAGGTTTGCTTAGAGTAAGTCAGGTTATGGTTATGTTAGATTAAGTTCAGTTAGGTTAGGCTAGGTTAGGTTAGATTAACTTAGGTTAGGTTCTATTAAGTAAAGCAAGGTTAGGTTAGGTTAGGTCAAGCATTTTCACAACAACAAACAATTCTCGCCAAACTGGTTTTTCGCCAAACTGACCGTATATCGTATATCCTTGCTCTCCGCAGCTGACCGCTCTCCAGAATTAGGAATTGAGCCACGTAAGCGGAGGCCTAAGGCCCCCCCTCTCCGAATCGGGATTCCCCATACGTCCCTTCCTATCAATTTCCCCAACCTTCTTGTAGTGACTTGGGCAGCATGATTGAGCTCCCCGGGACTCGAATTGATATTGATAGGTAGGCCGGAGTCCGGGTCCGGGATTAGCCCGCCGCCACTAACCCCCCGCTCTCTCTCTCTTTCTTTCTGGCCGGTGATTAGGTGAGCGGGCTGAGGTTCGAGACTCAGTTGAGGACCCTGAACCAGTTCCCGGACACGTTGTTGGGTGACCCGGCTCGGCGGATCCGGTACTTTGATCCCCTTCGGAACGAATACTTCTTTGATCGGAACCGACCGAGCTTCGATGCCATCCTTTACTACTACCAGAGTGGGGGGCGCCTCCGCCGACCTGTCAATGTGCCTCTTGACGTCTTTGCCGAAGAAATCAAGTTTTACGAGCTGGGTGAAGTGGCCACAAATAAATTTAGGTAAGGGCTCCGCGGTTTTTTCTTTCTGCAGTCCCTTCACAGGCCAAATGTACAAGCCCTTCCGTTTCCGCCAATTTCCAATACGTTCAATGGGCTCAGAGGGATTTCCAAATGAATTCCTACGGTAAGTAGGACGAGGCTCAATTTAGGGAACTTTCCCATTTCCTCTCCTTAAAGTCTTCAGGAAATTCTGA
Source organism: Hypogastrura burkilli (assembly GCA_034696285.1). Classification (NCBI taxonomy): domain Eukaryota; kingdom Metazoa; phylum Arthropoda; class Collembola; order Poduromorpha; family Hypogastruridae; genus Hypogastrura; species Hypogastrura burkilli. The sequence continues at coordinate 29,967 of JAQFZY010000356.1, forward strand.
CAAGGCCAAATTCAATGTATGTAACGAGCTACTGACTACTATACTATGGGGAAAGCATTAGCTACTCTTCCTGCTGAGGGAAAATCTCGCTAATGCATAGCTTCCCCTGCACAAAAAATGTGAACTTAAGCCGAAAATTGCAAGTCGGGAAATATAAATGTTGGACACTTTGATGGCTACTGGAAGAGATTCTACTTTAAAATCGACTTGATATTAGTGTACTCAAAATATTTTCAAAATATGCTAATAATTTAATATAATTTTGGACTACGGACTTTTGAGTCGGTTTATATCGGATTTATAGCGAATTCGTGATCCATACATAGCAGGCGACAGTGGGATTTGCTCATGTCTATACCTCCCTTGTTTTGGACTAAAATGTACATTTTTGGTCGTAATTAAATATAAATTTGCTTTTTTTTGTGGGCTTTCAGGGAGGACGAGGGTTTTATCAAGGAGGAAGAGAAGCCGCTGCCCGACAGTTTGTTTCAGCGTAAAGTGTGGTTGCTCTTTGAGTACCCGGAGAGCTCTCAGCAGGCCCGGGTAGTTGCCATAATTTCCGTATTTGTGATCCTCCTGTCCATTGTCATCTTCTGCCTGGAGACGCTGCCCCAGTTCAAGCACTACACGCTCCACAACATCACGACGCCGCTAAACAAGACGCTGGTAGAAGAAGACGAAGTGCCTGACTTGACAGATCCATTCTTTTTGACTGAGACGATATGTATAGTGTGGTTCTCCTTCGAACTGATGGTACGATTTGCCTCCTGTCCCAATAAATTCTTATTTTTTCGTGACGTTATGAATATCATAGACTTGATAGCAATCATTCCGTACTTTCTGACTCTCGCCACGGTCCTGGCCGAGGACGACGACGTGCCGGCAATACCCAAAACTAAAAACGACTCCGCCTCCAATCAAGCCATGTCACTCGCCATTCTCCGAGTCATTCGGCTCGTCCGAGTATTCCGAATTTTCAAGCTCTCAAGACATTCGAAGGGACTTCAAATTCTGGGAAGAACTCTTAAGGCTTCCATGAGAGAACTCGGATTGCTCATTTTCTTCCTATTTATCGGTGAGCGGAAGCACTTTCTTTTCTAATAGGTCTAACAATTAATACCGAAACTCTAGGTTTTATGTAAATATGCTCTAAGGGATGTATCTGTTCCAGTTTTTTTTTATAGGGAATTCAACACTATTACCTATTATAGCTTGTATTTTGCATTAACTCTTGGATGCTCCAATATGTATATTGGCAGCCAGAATATAATTTAGGGCACGTACTTAAATGATATAAATTAGCAGAACTATTTTAGAAAGTGATGAATATGTTTTCCGCAATGCTCATACACACTCACATAAATGCAGGTGCGATTTACTTTACGAAAACTATTTCCAAACATATCGTAAAATTCAAGATTCGAATGTATTCAGTCCATAATTTCTTATTAATATTCAGTATTTTACTTCCCGCTGATGCTTGGTCTTAATCGTGGATTTCAAGCTCTTTCCTATTGTTGCAATTTATTTTACAACTAGCAAGAAGCCTGTTCTACGAACGGGGACTTAGCCGACGTCATATCCTTACTTCCATCCATTATTACAGAGCAGTCTACATTTCATTTTAAACTTTCCTTTGTTGATTTCCTATTTCAGTGATTTATACCCATTCAAGTTGTTTCTTTATAACATCTAGTGCTCCGCATAGCTCCGCACCGGTGCCGCTCCGGTGCGGTGCGGTGCGAAAATGATTACTTTGATACATAATCAAAATAGCGAAGCGGG
>JAQFZY010000357.1:0-31613 GCA_034696285.1 Hypogastrura burkilli
CGTTAGCTTCCCCCCCCCCCCCCCCAAAAAAAAAAGACGAAATTAAAATGACACTTACGTTGGGTGACACTCGCCCTCCTTTTCTCCTTTGAAGAAGAAATATGCCTTCCGCAGTGAGTCTCATCTTCACTGTTCCAGCTTTTCTAGGTTTTTTTCCTTGTCTCAACCCATTGGGATTCACCATGCATGCGGATATTACTTTTAGATTAAGTCCTAACTTTTCCAGGCGTATGGTCATAGCCCGGTTCTGCCGTAATTTTTGCCTTTGGTCCTAGCCTCCTCGCATTTCTTCATCAGTCTGGAGGGAAGGCAAAGGATCCTTTCTTCAGTAATTCCTTCTTATTTCCACCGAGCAAAAATCATTATTTTGAGAGTTTTAAAAGTACAAAGTAGTCCGTTCAAACTCAATGGGCGGGCTTTAGCTTTAGCCGGAGAAAAACAGGGTAAGGGAGTGACTGGGAAAAAATAGAGCAGAGTGAAAACAATAAACATTTCCCTTGGGTCTTTTTCTTTGGCTGCTAAAAGGGCTGAAATAGCAATTTAGATCAAAGGCCCTTCCTCCAAACGAAGGAACTAAAGAGTATCTCCTGGACCTGGCCCCCGCCCGACTGTTTAGCCAAAGAGAAAAAGTATCGAACAATAACGGTACGTTTGACTTTCTGTTTTCGATTCGGCCTCATTTAACGTCTGATCTTTGAGAGATGACAGGGCCCTTTGACATGCTAAAAATAGGGATGAAAGGGGACAGCAAGGTTTCATTAAAGGGCAGCTGTCCTAAGGTGAATTTGAGCGAAATCCCTGTCCTGAATTTTACAATTATATATACATACTATATGAATTTACATACGCGGGGTGTTCCTAAAGTTTCGGTTCAGGGTAGTAGGCAGTATGTGTAACTGTGAATAACCAAGTTGAATTTAGATCTGATTTCAGGCTTAGTATTTAGTCAACTGTTTACTATTATGCGTATACATACTAGGGTGAACTTGTAAATATGGTTCAGAATTCCAAATATATGCCTAGAATTAGAAACTTAATCACTCTAAGGTATTTTCGCCAAATTGGTCGAAGCAGTATGTAAGTATTTTAAAGCCTTTTTTTGGATTGGGGATTCGTAATTTGTAATCCTTGTATGTTCATTGAACAATATGTGTATTCCCATAACACATAACCTTGACTTCGTATTTCAAAAATGAGTCAAGTCAAAACTTTCTCAACAGCTCTTGTATAAATTAGTAGGTACGAAACTAATGACGCATGCACCGAGTAGAATTCTAGACTGTATTTTAAGACTGAACTAAAACGTTTCTTGCCGCCCTTGTATGGCATGCTTACATGAATAGAAGTTTTTTTTTGTTTTTTATCTCCGAAATATAAATATTAAAATATGTAACGATTAAATTGTAATATTATTTTAGCTCTCTGCTCCGGTATTTTATTTTGCTCATAATTATCGGAAAGTATGGATTTAGCCCATAAAAAACACTTTTATTCCGACGAATGCTACGCTTTTTACGAATTTAGAAGAATTTTTTCCCCTCTTGAAAAATGTCAGCAGTTATTTAATGTCGGGGCCTGAAAGGGCCTCTGAGTAGTTCTCTAGTTGGAGAGTGACAGGGCCCGCCCGGACTTTCCCCGGTGAAATGGAGCCGAAGTAAAAGTAAAAGGGACATTTTTCCTTTTTGCATCATTTCATTTGATGTGATGGGGCCCATAGCCGAGAGGGAAGGACCCCGTGTTGTGTACCTACTGATCCCACTTTTGATTCTCTCTCTCCCCTTATATAGCCTCAATATATTATGTAATATGTATAAAGGGCTCTGGTGGGCTGGAGCCTCAAAAAATACCATTTACTTGAAACTTGGGAGGGATTGAATTGAGTTGATAGGACCTTTGGCTCTTCCTCCTAATCTTCAAAGGTTCAGCAGGACGAGGGCTCCAACTAAACTAATGCACCTAAAAGGAGTACGGGAAATACTTTCCCGGACTTTCTCCACCGTTGTCACTCGAGGTTTGGCCCATGTGTGGGTGGGTGTGAGGGAAATTGGGAAGGAAGTTCTGGGTCCCTATATGGAACCTCACGCCTTTCAGGCACCACCTTTCTTATATGGGGTTAGTCCAGTATTTTTAAGCCTAAGAAGCAGTTCTAGACACGTGACATTTATATAAGGCTGCCATTTAAACTATCACCAAGTAATTTGAAATATCTCACTAATTTGAACTGATTTCCTCACGAATTACCTGAAGTTACTCACAAATATTTTAAAACCTAGTACAATCAAAATATTATTTATTTTAGAATAATTGACGGGATTCGAAATATTTCAAGACTCTGGCGACGAAATCTGATTGAATTTGTGATAGATTTCGAATTACTTGGTGATGATTTAATTATTCCCCTTTATATAAATACACAGAAACTAAACCGGTATTTAATGAAGCCAAATGTAATATTACTAACCTGATGGGAACTATCTCTAAGTTCCTTCAAGAGCATTTGGCCTAATCACTGCTCTCCTTAAAGCCAGCTCAAAGTTTCGAAACTTGTAACTTTACCTAATTTGGCATAAACTAACCAAAACCAAACCGAATGAAATCTGGCATAAACTAACCATACCTAATCAAATTTGGCACACGCTAACTTAACTTGATGAAAACTGGCGTAAACTAATTGGGTCAGTTTAGGCTTGTGAGCAACTATTATACTTTCCGTTTCGATCTTGAGCATGCATCTGCATCATGAAGGACAAAGTTAGAGAGGGATTTCTATTGACGTGACAAAATAATGGTTTGTGCTATTTTAAAACTCGCTGTTTTATTGTTTGTTGGAGGGCAAATTCGAATTAACTTGGTCTTCAGTTCAAAGGGACGTTTGAATATTGTAATAAACAATAATAGCTGACTTTCGTGCTTTTCAGTTATTGAACCTTGAAACTTTGTTTAAAAACGTTACGTAAATTCGTAGGTTATTTGAACTTGCAGGCTCTTCTGTAGACAAGCGACTTTGATCTTCAATTGAAAATCGGCTTTGATTTCTATATATAGTCTTCAATTCAAAAATAAGAGGCTTGAATTTGACTTCACTATATTTAAAGACAGCCTTTGATTTTTTCGCCCTCTTTAATTGAAAAGGACGTTTGAACTTTAATTTACTGTGCAACTGTCTAATTTGCATACTACTTTTTTTAGGAACAAGCTTTGAATTTTTCAGCCTTACTAATCTTTATCTACAATTTTCTTCTGTTGGATGCGGATATTTTTTCAATTTTGTATGCTCGAATCAATCTTGAAGTTCCTGCTTAAAAAAACAAAGGATAAACTAAACGAACGTTTCGTCAGCCATTAGGTTTCTATGCATTTAGTTACAGTACAAATTATCAAGCCATCAAGTGTGCATTCCTCTAAGACAGATTGAATTTGTTGAATGGCTACAAAAGCTCGGGCCCAGGACGCATTATACTAGAGTCAGGACGGATTACACGTTCGTCCTTAAAAAGTAAGTTGTCAGGTTCTTTCTCCAACTTTTCCCTCTTTAGGCCGTAACCCGCCTAACTTTCCCTACAGTATAATGTTCCGGACGTTGACTAATAAGAAAAGCAGGAGAAAGTTTAAAGGGTCCAGTCCTCCCCTATAGGCCTCCACAGGAAAAAGTTGTGCACTTAAAGATTAACTTTTCTTTTTGGAAGACAAGGTGGACGGAGGACGGCGAGTACATGGTGTAGCCGGCAGGATAATGGATGGGCAGCAGGTATGGATTCCTCCTAAGTGGGAAAAAACTTTGCCCCCCTCACACTCCGCCCATGTATTTTTAGACTCGGAGAGACTTTGTTTTCTTAAATGCGGGAAATCAGGTTACGGAAAGAGGATCCCTCGTTCTCGTTAGGCCTCTCCATTGAAGGCCGGGCCGCTCGCTCGCTCGCTCGGTGTAGCTTGTGGGGCATATGGCTCTCCTGCATACCAAATGGGGGCATTAGGCGGGGGCCGATTCCTATTCCAAATTCGTTTCGGATCGGAAATCAGTAGGAAGGCTGCGGCGGCGGAATAAAATAATAATTCCGGGAACGGCTCACAAAAATCCTATTGTAGGAAGTGGTGGGAGTGTGGAGGAAAGTAGACCCGGGTCCCGGGAGACACGGATTTTTAGAACATTCCCCTTGGCTTGAGGAGGCAGGACCCGGACCCGGCAGCCTTTGATTTGATAACTGGGACCGGGGAACCTCTGCGCTCGTGCATGGCCAAGTCTGGGATTCCTACGGTACGGAGTAGTATGCATGGCGCACTGCACCAAAGGATTGGGGCTCCGAAAAATTCATGGGCGTGCCAATTAGTGGTTTAGAACGCAATATTTATGTTGAGGAACAAAAGATTTGTATCAAATTTGTGTTTTGATCTTTAATTTTAGGTGAAAAAATAAACAAAAAGCTTATAGCGTTAGTATTTTTTTCTAAAAAAAAATAACTTCATAGGAACGCCTAAACTCCTTCGTTAAGTTAATGTAATTACAGTTTAACTGGATTTCAAGCCATAAGAGGTAAAGTCGTCAGTTCTTATTAGGTCAGGTTAAACGAATTTTTTGTTCTCATATTTTTATATGTACTCCCTATAGTTTAAAAAACAACACTTTTTGCTCCTTAGAAAGTGAAAGCCGTCAACAGTATACGTTATTTAGCGTTTACATTGTATGTGCAAAAAAGGAATGTGAGAATAGAAACGTGGAGCACTGATGCCCGCAAATGCATTTTGAAATACAAAAAATTATTGTATTTTCTATTACAGTTTTGAAATGTGTTCTTAATGCTTCACATAACATAACCCCAGAACTATTTTGCTAGGTTTCAGTTATTTATTTTTGTTTTTACTAAAAATAATTTTTTTTAAAGTCAAGTGTTTAGACACAAACACAATAACACCTTCACCAGTAGAGTCCAGACTTATTTTTATTTGTGAGCTAGATGCTAGATATAGTGAATATCCTCCGAAATCAAAAGATTTGAAATTAAAAGGAAATCCTGGTTCGGCCAATTGAAGAGGCTCCCGGGGGAATTCCTTTCCTCAAATTACTTCAGAAATAGATTAGATCTTTTTATAGATCCTCCCACTCCAGGTACTTCCCGTTTCCATTAGTTGAAGTGGGCCTAGGGCCGTCTGTAGTTTTAGATTAGTAAATATAGAGGAATCTCTGTCTGGACGCGGTGCCTATGGACGTGGTCCATGCTAGCGGAACTACTCAATTTTCCAGTTCAAATACTGATCCCCCGTCAAGGGCTGGGGCATAATTGAAAGACAACAGGGGAACGGGGAATTGAGACATTTGGATGGAAAAAGAAAGCGATTTCGGAGCCGAATTCATTAGGCATCCTTTTATAAATGCAAATAGAGAGAGGCTCACTCATCTGGAGTAATGTATTTGCCTTCCAGGCCTTGTCCTGACCTCGTACCTGAACTATTTTTTCCAAACTAAATATGTAGGCAGGCAGCCTCGCTCAGGAAATTCCGCCAGTTGAGTTTAAAAGGATTCCTGCCTTGTCACGAACTTTGACTCGACTACTGTGCTGCTGCCGGAGTAAATACAAATCCACTGTTTCTGTTCGGTTTCCCGCAAAAAACCTACTTGCCTATTTCCTATAGTTAACTATACATACAAAAAATAGGGAGGAACTCTAAAGATTAGCCTCCAGTTAAATAAATATTCCCCCCCTCTCTCGGTGTAGGAATTTCAAGGAAAACTTACTTATTATTTCCTCCTCTTATACTTTTGGGAATTTCTCCAGGCCCTCACATTCCACGCAAGTTTCTCATCCTACTTATTAAAAACTGCTCTACACTAACCTCTGACCTTTGGAGCTCAAAGGCTTCTTATTTAAATGGACTTTCTATTCTACTTTTGGTTGTGGTCTGTGCTATTGTAAAGTTTGGGACTGTTAGGCATACAATACACAAAAGCGGACTTTTCGCTGTATGGTATAACAAGTAAAACTTGAATATGAAGTACCGGAGAATACAAACGCCCAATTGAATTAGGTACAAGTTCGGTTATGATAAGGCCTAATTGAGGTAAGTTTAGGTTTAAAATACAAAATTCAGGCTATATTAGGTTTGTACGATAAAAGTTAGGTTAGGCTTGCACAACAAAGCTATTTAATTTCTGACGAGAAATAAAATAGAAAGAAAGGGCGCCTTATGCTGCTGAATATTTTTTTTTTTTCGCAAAAAGCGTTTTTTTTATCGTCATGAAAAATTCGGGTTTAGATTCTTGAGTAGATATGGGATGAGGGCTACTACAAATACTACCTTACAATACATTAGGGAGCCTCCGTGCTATTTATAGTGTGACTCCAGACCCCAGCCTCCGAAGTCTGGATCTGGAGCCACTAAATGCTAATTTAGCTCTGACCACAGACTCGTTCGGAATCCGGAATGCATTTCATTAATTGTGTTTACTCCAGCCCGCCCAGGCCCAGCCAATGGACCCAACTAGGAGGGCTTAGGCTCATGCATAAATCAGGGTTCTAGCACAGTTTATGCCTGGGCTGACAACCCAGGTTCCTCCCCAATCTCATTTGTCAAGCGGGCATGAAGCTAATTTTGTATTGTCCTACTTTCTCCACCCTACCGCCTATCCTCCTCCTAGTAATCATGAATTTGGATTAACAAGCCCAGGCACATGTGAGTCCCACAAGGGGCCGAACCGCCTGAAATTGCCTCGAGTGCTGACTGCTCATAATTATTACCTTGATTAGCTCAACTCCAATCTGAATAGAAATGACTTGATTAAGCCCCATCCGATACATCCCTACTTTTCAGCTAAAATTTGTCACCAAATATATTTTACGTTTCACCCAAAAATATTATTTATTGTTAGGTTACCTTATCTAAGCTTAGAGTTTAATTAGCTTTAGGTAATTTAGTACTCTGGGCTCGGACTAGGGCCTAATGAATTTGGGTGGAAAGTTCACAGCAGGTTGGGATTCGATGGATCCGCTGCCAGGATTTATGTCATGTCAGCCCTTTTAATTAGTAAAACAGGATAAAAAGGAGAAAGTTTTGGGAAGATTTTAAACTTGGGTTAGACCAAGCCATTGTCTTCCTCCCTATGAAATTAATGCGTCGAAGACTGGGGAGCTGGTGTTAATACGCTGGATTAAAAGTAAAACACGTACGGGCTGAAAGATTAATGCCCAAAACTTTCCTCATTTATTTGGAAGCCAGCCTGAAGTGAATGTGTAATAGGATTATCGTATCGGGAGAATTGTGTGATTGGGCCAAATAAGACTAATACATATAAGCGCTAAGGCGTATTTAATTGTGGGAAACTTATAGGGTACCCTATGCTTCGAGCCGTTTGAAAACCCAAAAGCCTTTTCGAAATTGAATGAGAAGCGGTTTAATTCTACCAGCTTAGCGAGGAAGTCCGAAGTTCCAGGAAATTTTCAGAATTTGTCATAATATTGCTCTCCACGGCCAGTTGTAGGAAAATTTGCGCAATCAAAGTTGTCGTTACTATAGTTTAGGTTGTAGTAAGTTACTTTGGGAGATGTTAGATTCAGTTACTTTAGGATATGTTAGATTAGGTTACACGTTAGGTTATGGTAGATTAGGTTACACGTTAGGTTATGGTAGATTAGGTTACACGTTAGGTTATGGTAGATTAGGTTACTTTAGGTCAGGTTAGATAAGGGGGGGTTACTTCTGGACTAGGTTAGATTACACTAGGTAAGGTAGGTTAGGTCAGGCTACTCTAGATGAAGTTAGGTAAGGTTAGAGGGAGTGATTAAATGAAGCGAAAAAAAAATAGAGTTTTCACTCAAGTGAAAGCTGCAAGGTTCTAAAGTGTTGGTTTGAATTGAGCAACTCGAACCTTTCTCTTTCATGCAGTCACAATGTGTAGCTACAGGCCAGAGTAGTTGACGTAATTGAAATCGCTTGCTCACAGCAGCAGCACTACGAGACCTGAATTGTTGAGGAATCCTTGAAGAATGCCCTACAAATTGATTAGAGCCGACAGAGTGGAGTGGCTGGAGGCCCAGAAGTCAGAAGTCATAAGCTCATAGCCTCCGGAATTCCCAACGTCCCAATCTCATTTGAAGTCCCATTCTCGACTTTTTAATCAAGTGCTTGAGTGGAGGCGACTATTAGCCAAGTATTGTTAGGCTCCCCCCCCCCCCCCCAATCTCACAAGCACTGCTGGAGAGGAAGATTGACGGATTTTGTTGAAAAGTAAGACAGGCCCATTAATTTTGATAAATAGTAGGCCGGGCCCAGGCCTTTCTAAAACAAAGGGCTTCGACGCCTCCAGTACAGCTATATCCAGCACTCCTGTCTCCAGTGGTGCTACCAGAGTGCTCTCTCCAATTTGAAATGAAAACTCTCAGAGTCAAGCACAAGCATTGTACTTACACAGTACAGGATTCTGTAGGACTACGTTAAGGGCATCTAACCTACATATGTATTTGCTAGCCCTCATAATATATGTCATCAACTTTTGCATATGTACAGTATATATAAATATTACAGTTTACAGTGCATATGAACCTCCAGCGCTTTTGCAAGAGTTTTGTATTCTTTATATTTTAACTCATGAGTCAGGATCAGGAGGTAGGAATGATTTTATAACGGTTGGCGGCTAAGCTTTTTTTAAATAAACGCTTCCAGAGGTTTTCAAAGACAGATATTTAAGTATGTACACATTATTTAAGCATATTCGGGTACGGCATTCATACATATTTTTGTGCCTTAGATATTCACAATTCACAAGGTGCCCAAGCTGGCCCTAACATATGAATATAGTATACAGCTTATTTTTGAGGAAGGGGGACCTATCTAACGGGTCCAGGATTGATTTGTAACGATTTCCTTTTTCCTGTTAGTCCAAAGTACCTCCTAGTAGAGTTTGCCTTATGTTTACCCCTTGAGCCAGCCCTCCTGCCTTCAAAGTCCCTGCTGGTGGGGAAAGTCTCAGTGGGGCCGAACGGCTTTCTCCTTTCCTTTGAGAGAAGTGGCCCGGGCCTCCGAAATCCTATCAAATTCAATACAAACAAGACGGGGGGAATTGAAAAAGGTATTGAGATTGAGACCCCGCCTGACACCCTGTTCCCTCTGTCTCGGACTGGATGATGAGAAATATCCTTCATCTTCTCAAAGGAACTCAGAGGCAGAGAGTCAGGGGCTCAAAAATCAAAAATGGAGATATAGATCAAAAGTTTGGGATCCGGAGGGAGAGGTTCGGGAATGACAAGCCCCAGGAAAGGAAATTGAATAAATATAGAAAGCCTCTGTTTTCCTTGGAAGGGTCCCGGGTTTTTTTAAACGCAAGACAGTTGAAATTGAAAAATAACTCATGGGAACTTTACCTAATCTAGAAAAGCCTAACTTAATTTTAGTTAGTTTAAGCCTGGTTTAAGCCAGCGAGATTGTTAATTAGTGGCTCTTGTATCAATGATTAATTACATTGCCGAAGTTTGCGTGATTAAGAGCGAGGTCATTGACTTAAAGATGTACAGGGTGAACTTCCGCATCTAATTTGAGTAGGCATGGCAAAGCGGCTAAAAAGTCAGTGAATTGTAACGACTTGCATTTTCGTAGATCTATATTATTTCCTGTACAATATAATCATAGCTATATATTTAAACGAGTCGTAATCGTAAATTAAAAGTAACTTTGACGGAAGCAGTGCCCGCGCAATTCGTATATATTCCGTTTTTTTTGATTTTCTGGTCGGTAAGGTCTGTAAATGTAGGTAGTACTGTTCACTTAAATACATGAATATATACTTAAGTACATAAATATGGACTTACAGGAACTCAGTCATCACTTTTTCTATTTAATCCGGTACGGATCTGTGCGTAGTATATGTTACTGAAAAGTGCATGCGTCAGACTTCCTTGTCACTATTGACGAGAAAATACGGAAATCCAACCCTCCTACCGGTCAGGCATGAACGCCGGAAACGGAAGAAAACATTAAATATATTTCATTGGAATCATCCAGTATCCTACTGCATATAAGGCTGAACAATATTACGACACGACTATGAAGAAAAGTTGTATTAGGAAAGTAAGACATTAGGATGGTCATGGGGCGGCCTAACGACTTCACATGAAGATGACGAATGATTTGTGACACTCATCTAGCGCACCAGCAGACACTCACTATTTAGTATATAGCCCGATGTCGACGAATGACTTGCCATTCTCGAGCTCGGTGATACGAATAAGTATTTTTTCTGGAGCTGATGCTGAATTGTCAGCAGCCAGGGTGTGCACAACAGGATAGAATTTGCGTAGTACGAAATTCTATGTAATATTTCGGAATGTGAATCATTGATCCGTAAAATAATTTCGACTCAAGATCGTGCTATACATATATGTACATATACCCTGAATCCGGTAGGTATGTGTCAATGCGTCCAATAGGTTCAAATTTAAAGTAAGCATTTTCGGTTTAAATAAATTAAAGAACAAGACTTATTAAAATCCAGGACACAGGCTATGCCATGCAGATAAAATATTGAGTAGTTTATTTATACATATATACAGGCGTGGCCATTTTAGGCTTTAATTGTTTCTGACACCTTGAGGCCTGACACGGTATATCACTTTGGTATGTGTACTCTCTTCTTAAACATGGGAAGGTGAGGAGAAGGTCAGCCCTTACGCTTTGTCATACGGCTGGCTTAATAGAAGGAATACTAATCCCTGTTAAATATTCTTTGCACATTGACGTTAATTAAATTACCAAAAAAACTAAACCTTATTATATAAACTGTAAAGTAGTTATATGACATTCGCATGTGATTGGTTTTATATTTCATACGTGATATAATACAGCGTTCGCGTTCCAGCTGGGAGCCTACTAAGTCTAATGCTATGCTTAATTTAATGACTGTGACTCACCTTAAAACTGTAATTGCTTATGCTAATTCATAATAATATGAACTTGAGCCTACCTTTGAGCCGTATACTTATCCTTATCATGGAATATGAAATTCAGCAACCGCTGTATACTTTGCATCCTGTCTGTGGATATTATCTAACAATACCTCGCCTTCAGGTTACAGTAATACATTTCTAGCTAAAAAAATTTTAATGCAGGTCATCTGCAGTATGGCATGTAAAGGTGTACTACGTTCCGCAAGGACGGACATGTCATATTCTTGTCATACAAATTCCCGGTACGCTACTGCCGTACATGACATGACACAGTTGGTTACCATTACTAACGCATGTAGATACATAGGTGCGATCATAACTTTAATGTATGCTTACGACTCCCTATGCATATTCATTGTGTCCATATTCCATATCAGTGAGGGTATTAAGTGCTTAAGCAAATATATTCAGTATTTCAGTAAATAAGGTGAGACAATCCTTTTAGTTTGAGACTTTCCTTTCATTTTCGTTTGTCTTCGCTCCGCACTCGGCGCCCAAGAAAGTTGTGTCCAAATAAGCTCCCAAAGTCACACGAAAGTTCAAGCCAGAAATTTACAAATGAAAGGTCGAACGGTTCTAGTCCTACTTGGCCTCTTGGCTGCCGCCTCCGGCTACTTGACCAAAGAGGACCGCTGCACGCCCGGCTCCATTGACCCCAACCAGTCCTGTGACCCTGGCCAGTATCTCGAATGTCAGCGGGACGGGGTCTGTCGGTGCCTGTCCACCAGCACTTCCCAGCTCTTCTGGATCAGTAGGCTGAATCGGTGCGGGTACAAGGTGGGGAGCGTCTGTGCCCCGGACGGGAGTGACCTCCAGAACCGACAGATCAACTTTAATCAGCCGGGCCTGGGCGGCGGGTTCAGCGGCGGGAACTACCCGCTCTGTCCAATTAATTCCTACTGCTCACAGCAGACGAGCACCTGTACCTGTCAACAGGGGAGCCCGCCATCTTATGATGGGGCAGATTGTAGCGGGGTTTGGAGGACCAAGGCGACCGGATTGAGCCTTCTCACACTTTGTGTCACGCTCATAGGTGCCAAATTTGTTAGCTAAGGTACCTACTCAATTCCTAAGAACTATTTCTTGTACAATTTGATTTAACGGAAAAAATTGTAATTTTGACAAATCATTACCCTCTAACTCTAATTATTCTGTTCTTGGGTATGTGCTCTAAATATCCAATGTAATTATGCAAGTCAATTTCTATTGTAATTAAATGAAGGTACTAATTTGGTAATTCGTGCCATATAAATATTGGCTTCATTATAAAATGTGAAATCCAGGAATTAATTATGTTTACGTTATAAATTACACCTATGATCACTAGACGCTATTTTAAAACACGACAGCTTATGACCACAAATGGGCCTCTTTACACCAATTATTGACTCTTTGGCATTCCTAAACCGTGCATACTAAGCAAATTTTTCACCATAAAATCCTCTTGAAAATCTCGGCATTGACGTATACAAGCTATTATGTTCTAGCTTCTCGTTTCTTTACCTGTTCCGAAGTCACCAGGATCCGGACGTAATCATTAAATCATTTCGTTCAACAGGTTATTGGATCCTCATCATTTCAGCAATACTTGTAATGGGATCCCCCAATTTATTTGGGTCCATCCTCGTCATTATCCTCCACGCTTGAGCTATTAATACATTTTAGTACGCCTGTTCAAATCCTTGTTTAAAGGGCCCAAACCCAGCTCATCATTAACTTCAAAGTGTGGTTCTTATAATCAGCGTCAGGCTCCGAGCTCCGGTTTCTGTCCCTTTTGAAGTCTTAGCCATCTCCTATCTCCTTACGCCCAGCCTCTCTCCAGCAAATGATGAGGTTTGGCTTACACAAAGCGTTCATTAAATTGGAAACGGTTGATTGTGTCGCTTCTCACATTTATATAATAATTTTGGGTTTGGGGATGAAAGGGAATCTGGAGGCTGGAAGGTATTTAGTTCGTACGCCTCCTGCACAATCTGGGCCCACAGATATTAATGAGAATGACAATTCCGAATTCCTGATAGACATGTATTGTGACTCTTTACTATGTTCCAGATTGCTTAGGAAATCGGATACTGTTCATCATGCCGACAGGTCTGCTTGAGAAACGGAATTCAATCAATACGACCTTTAGCAAGAAGTAAAGAAATAAAATATGAAATATGAAATTAATATGAAAAATATGAACCAGTCAGTATGAATATGCATATTCATAGTTTCCAATTTCCATCACGAATCTGCAACATATAAACTATAGGCCTTAAAGAGACTGACAAACGTCAAGCGGGTTGTCATGTATTTGAGCCCTGTACCGGCGGAATGAATATACAATAGTAGATAAATAGATAGATAGATAGTACTACATGTACAACTACACAGAGCACAAGGTAGAAGCCTAGTGTCAAACTTAACGAGACCGGGTATTTTCTCTGCCGGCACGTAAAATACATATGTAGGAACCAGCCTGGCTCCTCCGAATCTCCGTGAGAAATTTAGACAACTATGGCTGTCAGAATGAAATTGAACGTGTCACTCAGGGTCTGGTTATGGTAGTACATACTACATACATATATATGGTTCGAGGGGAAGGGAAATTCGGTTTTCCAAAAACCTTCCAGTTTCATACATACATATCTAGCAGTTTTAATCAAAAGCTGATTACAGGCTGTGTTCCGCTCTTCCCTCGGGTATTACCCTCACCAACTGTCTACTTACATTCTTATAATAAAATCATACGCTGTCTAAACTTGGAATTAGTTAGCGGTTTAATTTTTGGTAGCCGTAATACTTGCAATTTTTTTATATACTTTTTTCCCCTGAAATACTGGAACGTCAAAATAAATAAAATTTGAATAAAACTAAATTCCCTTCTATTTCAGTGTCGACGTAAATACTAGCTTACAGTAATACTTAGGTAGCACCCATACATATTAATTTGAGTCAGACTCAGTACAAAGTAAATCTAATTAATCTCCATAGAATAGAGTAAATCTAGAACAACTCTTTCTGTGGTCTGGCGGAACGCAAGCCTGGCCTACAGCGTTTGATTTTCATTTTCCGGCACAGTACGCCTCCGTAAGCCCCTCGTCCGAATCCCGGGTAACCGAAACCCCAGTTTCCAAGGATCCCTAAGATCCTGCCCTCCCGCCCCGCCGTAGGCCCCTTCATTTGGGCATTTGAGTGAAGAGCCATGTCGACTAGAGATACAATATATGAGTGAGAATTAAATACATATACATAAACACATAGTACCATACCTACAACATAAAATGTGATTCACATGTACACAAAGCTTATACTAGGTATTATGTATTCCACTATGCTAAAAATAGGGCTCGACCCACTTACGGCGGCTTACCATTGTCACTCTCAGTCCGGAAGGGCGTCGCAATGGGCTGGGACAAGGTCAGCTCTACACTCATCAGAATGACCAGCCAGAGGAGAGCCTGCTGCTAATTACAAAAATACATTAGACGTGTGAACTTAGTCGCAAATATTTACCTTGACTAATTTTTTTTTTTTAAGTTTAATTTTAAAAACGTAAGTGCATTTTTATTTTCCGGTAAAGGGTAAAATTGACAGTATATTTTTTCCAGCACGAAATTATAATATTGCCCCCTAAAATTAAGCTGAATGTATTGTAGAACTTACCGACACGACCCTTGGTGTCATTTTTGCTGTATTACTTGAGCTGGAAACTTTGAATTAAATACCTCCTGAAAGAGATGGAAGGAACTTTGCAGTTTTCTGCCTTATATAGAGGCCTGCTATTGATCCCATCTTAAATCCTCGAGTTCTTGAATTGTACCCGGAACTAGGGTAATTAAGGCACTGGCGTGTGGACGACTAAGTCATGTGTATCCAGAGTACACTTTTCCAGTTCATATTGGAAATTAATGGGACTGAGTAATGGTTTAATTACCGTACCGGTAATCTGTTTGTATCTCATGAGCCGGCCTAGCGGAATATGCCCGTGAGATTACTCAGAATTAAGTCCACGTGTTTGATAACTAAGTATACATATATAAAAGAATCTATTGCATGGACTGTTATATAAGGGGCTTATGAATGCGTGTATCCACACAACTATTTTATCCGGAGCAGGAAGGCATGAAAGCTAAATTGGGGTTTAGGCCTGACAAAGAATCCGCCGGCTTAATATTATTTATCGTAGTAATAAGCTTATGCATAGTTCCCTGCAGCTTTATATAAACTCCGCATCAGGGTCCAGGACTGCATAAAATATGACATTTGGGCAATTGAAGTAGGCTGTGGGAAGTTCCTTATTTTGCATTGGCTCCGGCTAAAGTGTGAATTGAGCCCTCGCCCCTTCCCATTGATTTAGTTGTAAAGTTGATCGGTAAGCCCTGTCTCTGAGGCTAAAGGACGAGGACTAAGACCCTATTTTATAGCCCCTTTCACTCCTTTCTTCTCACTCGGATTAAAATGGGCTTTCTTCGTGTCCTCGAGTCTGATTGAGTCCTTAATTTCTTCCTGAGAGGCTCCAGGATCCGATATAACAAGGCCTAATGAAACTGGATACATACGACCTACTGCATATGTTCCGGATGGGTTTGGAAATGGTACTGTATGCATACTGAGTTGACTTCTGAGTTTGGAAAGTTAAATTCAATAGATGCTTAAAGTTTTTTTTTAGTGTAATCCATTTTGTTTACTTTCTACGAAGGGTTTACTCTATAGACAAGAATTTTATACTCCTTCCAATGGTGCATTTCCTTTATCAACAAAATTCAAAAAATTAAATGAAATACGCTATTTTCCCAACCTGTTTAGTGTGATATAGACAGTATTCTATTCATGCAGATTTATTAGTCTTCTCTATGCATCCTATGGTAAAATAAATTGCACTACTGGGAATAGCATAAAGGTTTGCTCTAAAACCAATCTTCAGTGAGAACAGAAATTAATAGCTCTTAATATTAAATTATGCATTTAAAAAATCAAATGGCTAGATTGGGCGTGACCCATATCTCTAAAATGACTTCGATGGATATGGATAGGTACTATTAATTTAAAAAAAAGGGTGATTAATCACTGAAACTTACATATAAAAAATGCAGACTTAATTAACAAAATTTTCATAAACACACATTTTACTCGAATAAAAAAGATATCTCTGGCTTCCGACCGCCGTAAAATAAAGTCCCGTACACTTGTACAGGAAAAATATGTTTTTTTTTCGTAGTTTTGATATGCGTGGCATGGTGAATTCTAGCACATTATGATCCCATTACGTACTTGGTGGTACACGTAGGGCCTAGCCTACAATCCTTGAAACGACATCCTTCTTGGTTTCAAAACTTTCTCCAGGCTTACACATTACGCGTAATAAGATTATTCGTTATTGGATTACTACACCTCCATGTCAGCGTCAATATTTATATGGTGTGTACTTTTACAAGTATTGAGGATTATGTACTGTGGAAATAGTTAGTATTTATAGGAAAATATACGGATTTTCGTATTACGCGTAAATTACGCCCAGCAATTGGCTGGTTGCTGGCTGTGAGAAGCTCTATATGTACTGCACATACTACTACATAGTATATTCTCTTAATGCTCTGACAGCTCCGAATTAGTATTTCGATTGACTTTCCCCAGCCCTGGGCTGTACTCTGTACTAGTGGTATATGGTATGGATGGCGGGGAAAGTTCTAATAGACTAATGCCTAATGCAATATCCCCGGCCCTGGCTGAGGTGATAAAAATAAACTGGGCCTCTTAAAACCTCTTAACTGGAGCCGGGACCCGAAAAAGCAATTTTCACCAACAAGTCCAAGCCTACTCCGCTCACCCCACCTTGATCCTATATATAGGCATGATCCGAAAGGCCGTAAGCTGTACCGGGCCTATACTCACTTTGAAATGAGTAGGTCTTTGAATCCAATGGGATCTCGGGAGAGGTTAATGGGGGCTCTCCAAAGAAGTACTTAGACCCAAAAACTCCATAACCGTAAGACAAGAGCGGGCCTTAAGTGAGGACAATATTAAGGGAACCAACTTTCTCTTTATATATTTCCCTCCTGACCGTGCCGGCCATTTTATAAATATCTAAAGGAAATGGACTTTATAGGCAGGTACAAGGAGATCCGGGTAGACGGGTCAATAATTTGGTGCCGGAAACATATTGATTTTACCGGAAAAACGAAACAACTTTGTAATTCCACTGAATTTCGGGATAATTTGATGGTATCAAATACTATTTGGCTAACTTACTCTATTAATACTATCTTCGTTTAGGGAATTTGTTAGGTCTGGCCTACAAAAGTTTGGTTAGGTTAGGGTTCAACTACAAATGAGGAACTTATTCCGATGAATGGCATATATATTAAATAGATAGGAAGCACGATCGCGTCAGGCTAACAAAAATCAGCATTTTTGAAGACTCCGTGGTCGATACTGTTCCTTTACCACATTTTAAGCCCTCAGCACCTTTAAAGCCGCCTGACTGCGGGATGACCTGCTTGATCCCTTGATCCCTTTGAAAATGGAGCAAGCGTTGTCCCTAATAGTTGAATAAGGTGGAGAAGGATCAGTAGGAAGCTTGAATTGTGTCTACCAGGTGAAGTGTTGATCGTGTTTCCGAATTGACTGTTTTGTTGGAGTGAAAAGTGAAAGCAGAGCCGGGCTTAGAGTACGATTGCCATTGCCATTTGTATGCGCACATTATTCCGAAGCTTTTCCCTTTGGACTTATGCTACTGTAGAGCCGTCCCATGCAGCCCTTGCATGTTCCCCCTACCTCAGGGATCCCGGGATTATTAATTCAGTGGAAGAAGGATTGAGGATTGAGTGGATCAGTCTCGGAATCGGAACCTGCTCAAGTACATTGAGTAGAAGGTGCATGGAACCTACGTAGTAGTACTACATAGATAGTGCTTGAGGTCAGATTGAGATCTTTGAAGAAATTCGTGACTCTCCGTAATTTTACTGCTAAAATGCTTTCCACTCTAGAGTCAATGCTGATGAGAATTTCTTTTTTTCTTCCCTTCCAGGTTACGGACACTCGACCCCGGTGACGGTGGGCGGTAAATTATTCACAATGTGCTATGCTGCGATTGGGATCCCCCTCGGCCTCGTCATGTTCCAGAGCATTGGTGAGCGGCTCAACGGGTTCTCGTCCTTTGCCATACGGAACGTCAAGAAGTTGGCCCGGTAAGCATTGAACTTCCATAGTTTCAATTATTTTTTACTAGTCAAACAGGCCCGCGCTAATGCGTAACCAATAGCTACAATTACGTTTTAAACCATGTCTTAGACAGCCAAACAGGCCCGCACCACCACGGAACGACTAGCTGTAATTACGTTTTCAAACTTTTCTTTGACAAACCAAACAACCCCGCGCTAAGACGGCACGAGTAGCTATAACGACCTTTTTAAATACATTTCTTTGACAAGTCAATCAGGTCCGTGCTAACAGAGAACCAATAGCGATAATTAAAGTTTTCAACACATTTCTTTGACCAACCAAACAAGCCTGCGCTAACACGGAAAGAATAGCATCTGTAACCAAATATTCCCTCGAACAATTGTCCACTCGCCCAAGCACTACTATGTAAACGGTGATTAATCGTACGTATAAAAATTTCCTTACGGTTAAGTTACGCCTAGATCGTAGAACAGCGTGGAAAAATCTCGGGACTTTCCCGCTCTTCTGAACCCGCCTAATTACGCGAAACGAAGTTTTATAAATCATGAAACAGAGCCTCGTTTCCGTCCCTCTCCCCATGCTGTGCCTATGACTAATGCGGGAGAAAGTACAATATTGGTTTGAGAAATGGCTTCAAGCGTGCATTTTAATGACTCTGCGAACAAGAGAGGCTGGACTACATAGTAATAGTAAGTACGTAAAAGGCAGCAGGATTCTCAGTGTGTGTGTGTGTAGGGAAATCCCCGGAGCCCTTAGCTTACGCCTGAACCAGGCCTCCGAAACTTAAACCAGGAACCTCTTTTGCAGCCATATAACCCGACTCTCTTTATTTTACTACTACACTATATGTACTGGAATATAGCTTACATTGTGCCAGCAGTAGTCCGCTGGATTGACGTCACGGGCGAAAAAATAATAAAACCACATGTGCATAAATCTGTTTTTTATAAGCCGGGCCTAAGCAAGTGAAAGCAGAGCCATGTTCACAATTTCCCCGTAAAGAAGAGTCTAAGGAGCTCCAGTCCAGGTTGAGTGTTTTGTGAAAATGAGGGTAGTAGGAGGTACAAATTAAATACTAGAACCCTAGAGCCACTAACTCATTCTTAAGGGCACGGAGCTCCTATAAATTAAACTTAGTCCGATTAAAAACGTGAGCTCCGTTGACAGTAAGACTAATGTCGTTACATTATTATTACATAGGTACATTACTCCTATCTCTTAGACACTCTTATTTCCAGCTCCTTTTTGTAGTACTTACCAGACTCATTTCCCCCTTATTAATTCCAACATTAAACATTCACTTTCGGGGAGCACTCTCGTATTCAGGCATTCATGTAAAGTTTAGAGACACTCTAGGATAGAAATCAAATTCAGATTTACACAGCCATAAAAATGCTCACGAAAACGTTTTATAATAGGTAAGATTTGCATGAAAAATTCATTACTGGGTCTGAGAATTAATGACCTTTATGCAAAAATACAACATTAATTCGGATCTGTGCGTATCTTAGGCCGATCTTGAATATCTTTAAACGCATGTTTGGTTTAGTTACCAAAATCGTAATGATAGCTTATTCTCCCTTTCGGAGTAGAATATTTCCGCATTTGTTCTGGTCTCAAATTTATACTTTTTGGGAACCAATTTGAATATTCTGATAAGGCCTCATAAATAAAATAAAAATGTAATGTATTCGTTGCTGTGAGGTTTTGCAAATTCTAACATTTGCGCTAGAAGGAGCTTGAATTCATATTATGTGCTAGTATATTCTATTCCTAGTATGGTTCGTTACACAGTCACAGTATATCAAATCATGGCCTGAAATTCAGAGTCACACAACGTCCAAATTGCCTAGACACTAGGACAGGATCGGCTAAAGTAGTAAACTGACCACCACTGTACCAGACTCCGTGGGCATTCCAGTTCCCAGTTCATCCAGTTACAGTAATAGAAGTTGGAACTCCTTCAGATTCCTTTGGTCACGTCAGGCCGTATATTATATCTCCACCATTTCCCCCCATTCTTTCCCCATGTTGGTCAGCGTGTGAACCCGGGAGCCGGCGAGTCTTCCGGCCCTTTGTACAAAAATGAATTGTCCCCCTACATATTTTATATGACCCGGCCCCGGAGGCCCAGGCACGCTCCGGCCAAGACTTATCTCGGGGAACCGCGACGAGAGGCCCCGAGAATGAGGAGAGATCCTTGAGCCCCGACTTTCAGTTCCATTTCACTTTCCAGGGCATAATTTATTGGGCCGGAGAGATTCGGCGGGTTCTTGGGGCGGCGTAGTACAGCAGGGTCCAGGATTCCTCTATTTGTACTCCATGGCCCAAATTACGGGAAGGGAATTAAGAAATATTTTAAGACCTGCCAGACAGGTATAATACGTTTGATATTCTCCATTGAATGAACTCCCCACTTTTCTAAAGAATCTGTAACACAGAAATAATATGGGATCCGTAGCCATGGAATACGGAAACCATGGATGTATGTACTACTCATATGCATGGTTTGTGTAGCGGGAGAAAGTGGGTCTACGTCAGAGGTGAGATAGTACACGTGGATCCCACCGCCACCGAGAACTTGATCCAATTAAGCCCCAGACTAGACCTCCTCATGCAAAACGGGCTTAGGCGTCTTCTCCGCTCCTCCGGAACAAATTCTCATTGGGACTCGGGCTTTTGGTATTCTTATTTCCGCTCCGGTGTCCACTATACCCTCCCTCAATCCTGAACCTGAAGAAGAGGCCCGGAACCTTAGTAAGTATTCATTTAAGGGAGTATGCGGGATTAACATGGAATGAGGTCGGCTTCAGAAATCCTCCTCAAACTTTGAGTGGTTTTCTGTCAAGTTTGACCCAGCAGGGTGGATTCCGTACAGATACGGAGTGGAAGTTTTAGGTGGATATAGTACAACTAGCCTGCCGGCACCAGAAATTCTGGTGCGCAACACCACAGCCCTGGTTCGTAACATTGGATTTCATAACTAACAATCACATTCTCTTAGCATTTTCATCGTATTACCTCCAACTGTGACATTAAAACTCACCATGCGGATATTACGCACACCTAGGCCATCTATGTGTGACTTTGTTAAAAAAGATGTCATTCGGAGATTTTTTATTGCTCCGCCCCCTTTTTGTTACCAGCCAATTAGAGGACGAATAAAACGGTCGGACGGAGACAGATTTTGCGTGCATGTAATAGATCCTGATTTGGGCTGCCCCTTGCGCAGAATTGACGGCCGCCCGTTGTTGGTGCCTGACTATAATGATTAGTCGGCGGTCCTTGTCCGTCACCCCAAGGAGAGGCTCCTTAGGATCCCCTCGTCATTTCCGCCTCCTGTCTCTCTGTCCACTTGAGTTCCCCTGGAGTGGATCTGGATGAAGTAGAATGGGGGCTGGGCCACGAAGGAGCCTCAACTACGGAGCGGAAGTGCCCTTGATGAGTGACAGACTGATTCCGCAGAAGCCGAGCCCCTATACACAATATTATCCTTCCACTTCAGTTCGGACCTAACATTTCCGCCCAAACAAGTCTTCTCGACAATTCCGCCCACTGCCTAATGAGCCGAGACCACGGCCCAAGAAGTGGGACAGGATTTGAGCCTTAATCATATTACAGCTGAGCACGCAGAGGCTGGAGGAGACGATCTCTAATAAAAGTCTCAGGGGGAGGCAGGCAGGCGGCTGGAGCCTTCTCCACTTTCACTACTGTATGGAGAGACGGGGAAAATGGTGCCTCAATTGCTATGCAAATGTTGATATTTGATATGAATGCTCTCTTTCTGGGAAGGGGAGAAGAAGCCCTTAGCCATCCAGGCATAATAATATGGAAGTTGGATATCAGGAGGCTCAGAGGCTGTCAGGTCTCAGGCTACAGCCCTTTTACTCTAGTGTCACTCCCGAGTCATTTTGAGATATGAGATTTAGTTAGGATTTTAGAGGGCTAACCCTCTCGCGTCACTTATCTTCAGAGTGGGAAGGTGATGCCCCCGGGGAGTGAAGCCACAGCGTCTGCGCCGGTGTAAATTACGCAAATTAATCCCGCGCGTATGATTTAAAAAAGGCTGCCATTTATACGATCACCAATGAATTCGAAATCTCTCACCAATTACAGCAAATTACTCACCAATCGTATCATGAGAAAGTTATTGTGGTCAAGAAAGTATCTATTTTACAAGAATTAACGGAATTAAGA
The DNA here is from genome assembly GCA_034696285.1 of Hypogastrura burkilli. Classification (NCBI taxonomy): domain Eukaryota; kingdom Metazoa; phylum Arthropoda; class Collembola; order Poduromorpha; family Hypogastruridae; genus Hypogastrura; species Hypogastrura burkilli. The sequence goes on from JAQFZY010000357.1 coordinate 22,293, forward strand.
TTGTTTTTATCTGAATTATTTCAAAGCCTTCTTGGTGAGGAAATCTGCTCTAATTGGTTAGAGATTCAGAATTAATTGGTGATCGTTTAAATATTCCTTTTTCAAAAATGCTAGATTTACGGGAACTACATTAAAAGTAGTTGCTTGCCACATTTTTTTAAAATGATACTCGTAGTATTCAACACAAAAAATGGTACAAGTACTGTTATATGTACCTGTCGTGTTTCATTGGCGAAATCGAATTGGCGAACTCGAATTTGAACTTATTAGGCTTATATGTACCTTGGGTTGTTCTAAACTTTCTTAATTATGTTAAACTCGGCCTTTTTATATTAGGTTAGGTTGGTCCGGCTTATGCTAAGGTAGGTTTGACCTTCGTATGTCTGATATTGTTAGGTTAGGTTAAGCCTCGTGCTTTTAAGTTAAGTTAGAAGCGGTATGTTAATTTATGTTAGGTTAGAACTGGTTGCTATTTGCTATTCAAAAAAAATTAAAGTTAGCCAACTTGACAATTTGAGTTCGTCAATGTGGCACTGAACCCTACCATATATTGAGCATAAAATAAGCTGAAACTAATGCAGCAGCAAGTATTTTAATTTAGCAGAATTTAAATAATACTGATTTTGTTCCATTTTTTTGTCTTTAGGTGCCGGAGCACGGATGCAACTGAGACTAACCTAATTTGCGTCGTTACGACCCTGAGTTTCCTCACGATTGCGGGCGGGGCGGCCGTGTTCACGCGCTACGAGGGCTGGACCTACTTTGACTCTGTCTACTACTGTTTTATAACCCTGACGACGATCGGGTTCGGTGACATGGTTGCCCTGCAGAAGGACCGTGCCCTGGACACGAAGCCCGAGTACGTTGCTTTCTCCCTCATCTTCATCCTCTTTGGCCTGGCCGTGGTAGCCGCCTCCCTCAATCTCCTCGTCATGAGATTCATCACAATGAACACGGAGGACGAGCGGAGGGACGAGGCGGAGGCCTTACAGGTAATTCAGATCTCTAGACTCCCGGCTAGGCTTACTAATTTAATACGCCGCTCTCTCCCCTCAAGGACTTACTCAATTACGGAAATGGAAAAATCCTCAAAGAGCTCACAGCTCACACTCACACCTTCTCCCCAATAATATAGAAGGCCTTGGGATCTGGGACTATATGATATTAATAGGAACACACTTAGGGCGGAAAGGGAGCGGCTAAAATGGGTTTCATGAGCAGAATATGAAGTAAGCCGGGCCCGGCCTCACCTCTGATTTCTTCCCTTTGAATATTTAAAATTAATGTACCGTGGAAGGCCCATTTCTTCCCAAAGTAGGTGGCTTAGGGCGGGGCGGGGAAGAGTAGTACATTGTATGAAGTATGAGTCAATTAGGGTCCGAGAGTCCTACAACGGCGGGATTAGGCCGTTCCAATTTTTCCGTCTTATTAATACGGGGCTCCCGGCCCCGGCCCAATCTAAAACTCATACATAACCTAATATTGAGCCGAATTAAATGGGAGGCCAGACCAGGCTTTGGTCGGAATTAGTTCCATTTCATAGTGTATGCTGCCGAGTGCTTTTACGTATGTACAGGAGCTTCAGTTGTTCACAGGTACAATTCATTCCAGTAGTAGTACCTACCTATTAATTATGTACAGGTTCGGTATGCTCAATCTGCTGGTTCAATCCTAGAAAACAAGTTCACCTAGGTTAGATTAGAAAGTTCCCCTACGTTGAGTTTCAAGGCACTACCAAAGGGATAACCGTATGAAATTCACATGAAATGTAAATCTAGTTTAATATTATACCCTAAAGTCATATACACTATACACCTTACAGGCGTACTCCTGAGGACCATAACCCTTGTTTTTAACTGAGCCCTACATTAGTCCGAGTCCGTCTTCCTTAGAATGGATTCCGGAAGGGAGACCACATTAGGTCCTCATGGACAGGGAAATGGTAGATGGGAGGATGTAAGGAGAGCCTTCTCCATTCTTGGCACCGACGTCCGCAGTCCTGTACGCAATCACGGAATTGGCCCTCCCCAGAAACATTCGCACCAATGGGTTTATTTTTTCAAAATTACAGTAACTTTCACCGTGGAAAGTCTGCATTAAAAAATTGCAAAATGCAGGTATCATAAATGCACAGTATACTAAAATCAAATCAATCTCGGCCCAGATTATGTTTAGCTTGTATTTAATTCTGCCCAACCCAAAATATGACTCTAAATTTACTATGGGTCATGAATTAGTATAAATTCGGTAATATTTGGCCACATAATTTCTGTCCAGCATATACTTGGTCATTTGAATATTCTTTGGGCTGAAGACGATGATTTTTCGGAAGGACAAATACGGGCTAATATTGATGTACCAAGTATTGAAATTCTTGCCCCTCCCGAAATCAGTATTTTTGGCCCCGCCTGCTAAGCTCTCTGTCAGGAAGCAAGAGGAAGCTCCCCGCATTCGGCGGCCTATAGACAGGCCCCAGTCTCCAGTGCCCATTCTAAGAATAGACCTGTCATACTTGGCCCTTCCCGTAGTAGTAGAGGAAGTAGGGCTGCTGGGTTCCGGATCCAGGATCGATTTTGGAGTCTGTGTCTGCCGCCGCTCGCTCGTGGCTTCGCTATGCGAGGATAGTTAGGGCCTGATTTTCGGCAGGCAGCCGTCCCAGATAAGCTGGGTCCAAAATTACGGGCCTCGAGAACAGCTCTTCTCCTGATTTACTTTCACTTGGAGGGGGAAGTTCAGAAATAGAACTGTGAGGCCTATTTGGAGGGCGGGGAGGGAGTCGGCATGACGCGGCCCGAGAAAGTAGGTTAAGGTAATATTAACAGAGCTCTTGCAGCTATTTTTAGATCCAAACCCCCCCCGTACACATTAGCAATGCCTACTGTATGTAGTTAGTAGCTACAGAGTACATAGTAGTACGATGAGGCCTGACCCCGGGTTCAAACAGAGTTGTGCAGCTGGCAGGAACTTATTGATTACATTTCTAACACTATGCGGGGTCTCCTGGGCAGGGAATAATAAAAGATTGACATCAATCCGGAGCCGCTTTTAGGAGGTGCGGGCACCAGGCTGTAAAAACATTATGACGCACGTCTGCATGTACATTTAGGTCATAGGGGGACTAAGTGAGCTATGTATTTATGACCTCCTTTTATGAGCCTCGGAATAACTTAGTTGGGGTAATATTTAATTGTGGCTCTGTTTCTCTGGTTTCAAAGTTTAATGTATTTATGAGATAGTGCTCAAACTAAATTAATAGATCATGTACAACGTTAGGTTTTGAAGTATCAGTATAAGCTGTTTTCTATTGCTATGACTTTCACTGGCATGCGAGTACTACCTACTATGTATTTAATTGTACGTAGATACGTACGTCCGTATCGATAAATTAGTTTAAGGTAAAACGCATTTTCTTCAAAATTGAATCTACCCATCACTGCGCCATTGGCCTGTGTGCACTACCTTAGAATTGGGAATTGAGTTAGGCTTATTACGATTTGGTAAGCTGAAAGGAAAGGGTTAAGGTTTGTATTATTACTGCCGGAAATAAAATAGGCCTTAATTTAAAAAATACAACCTTCAGCGGATCCAATTTCAAACTTCGGTTAAAGTAAGCTGAAATAAGGGTCCCGTGAGAGCGTACGAACCTGAGCTCCTTGACACCTGGCCCTTGCCACTTGACAGGGCTCCGTCACGGAAATTAATAAAGTTTCCCTCGTCGTGGTGACATGAGGAGGGCTTTGGTAGTGGCACCAGCAGCGCGGCTGGACCTATTTTGACAATGTAAAGTGCCAAGATGAAAAGTTTGAAGGAGGAATAACACGGAGAGAAGTCATATTAGTATTATGACAGGACTCTCCACTGTCTTGATAATATTTTTATTACTTTTACTCTTCATTAGACCGTGAGGCTGGAACTTGAGACTTTGTTTTAATAATGGATGATCCTCCTCTACTACGGCCTTAAGTGAAACTTTTCCCCCAAACTATTCAATTTGAGACACAAAGTTTTGGGAGGGCTAAAATGGGAGGAATCCGGACTCACATGTAGTATGTTTGGATTAGACTTTGAATAATTATTATTATGGCTCAAGTCCTGGAGTCCTAAAAAAAGGCTGGAGGAGTAAGACAGCGTATTAAATTATGTTCCTTAATCCTACCACCACCGTTAGGGCTTTCTCCCCTCAAAAATAATTTGTTAGGTGAGTGTAATGAGGCTTGGGCTCTGGATCGAAATAAGGCACGTCCATTTTTCTAGGCTGCATTATATTAATGGACCGAGGGGAGAATATAAATTAGGAGGCTTGAGCGATTAATTGCCGCTCTCCTCCTAATTGTAAATCTACACTGTATCCTTTATGTATGTATACGCGGCCGTTGGCCCATGAGACTACGCGTTTAAGATAAGAAAAAATTTTCAATTAATTATGAGGAATATTTAAATGATCACCAATTAATTCGAAATCAGCAATCAGCTATGCAATTAGATCAGATTTTCTCACCAAGGTTTTGAAATATTTCAAATAAGAGAATTTTAATTCCGTTAATTATTGTAAAATAAATATTCTTTTGCTCATAAGTTTCAAATGAATGGTGAATAATTTGCTGTAATTGGTGAGGAAATATGCTTTAATTGGTGAGAAATGTCGAATTAATTGGTGATAATTTAAATGGCAGCCATTAATTGTCATATTTAAAGGACCAATTATTTTGTATAGATAGTTGTATTTGTCCATAATAAATATTATAAGATCCTGAAAAGTTGAGCTCAATTTAAATCTTAAGTGACCGTTTAATCGTAAACTGCCGAAATTTGCTATTAAAGTGATTATATTAATATCGAGTCCACTTTGCCCGTATCTAGTTGTTTGAGAGTTTAGAAAGTGTAAGACACAAGTTTTGTTTCCGAACCCTAATGGCACCCTTTGTATTTGCCTTGCAGGCGGCGGCCGGAGCAGTGCGGCTCGAAGGGGACGTGATCACGGCCAACGGTTCCATAATCTCTGGTCACATCCCGCAGGAGCGCCCGTCGTCCCTCGGCGGTTCCCTGACCTCAGTTTGCTCATGCCGGTGCCCGAAGTGTCCGGTCCCGTTCCGCCGCGGGCCCCGCCCGCCCCGCCGCCTCACCCTGACCAAATCCCCGGCCAAGATCACGCACTTGCAGCCCTTCGAGCGGAAGTCGGTCTCCGTGGCCGTCTACCACCGGCATCCCTCGGCCCAGGTCGAGTCTTCCTCCAATGCTCAGACGGCCGGCTACCACGGCCACATCATGCCTTCCGAGTCCTTTGACCTCTCACCCTCCCGCTCACCCTCACCCATTCTCGAGCTCTTCGACTCCCCGCCCCTCCGTCACTCTGAAAAGAGGATGTCCGTCTAGTGGCTGGCTGGCGGAGGGTGGGAGTAGCTGTAGCCTCTTCTATGTAGCACTTACCTTCTCAAGCCTATCCCAATACTTACGTGGCGTCTAGCTTTCGTGCCGGAGACAAAATTAGATTTTAGCGGAAGGATTTCAGAAGGCGGAAAGTAGACTAGTTTTCTTTATTACGAACTTGTAGCAGTACGTAATCGATTACAAGCAGTAATCTAACCTAACTTAAACAACATCGACATCGACATCAGCTAATTTAAATAACAGCAACCCAACCTAACCTAAGTAAACGTAACACATCTCTAACTGCAGTAACCTAGCGTAAACCTTAACAACGGTAACCTAGCGTAATCTAACCCTAACAACAGTAGCCAAGCGTAATCTAACCCTAACAACAGTAACCAAGCGTAAACTAACCTTAAAAACAGTAACCAGGTGTAATCTAACCCTAGCAACAGTAACCAAGCGTAATCTAACCTTAACAACATTAACCATGCGTAATCGAACCCTAACAGTAGGAACGGTATAACTATAACTCTAAATACAGTAACCTAACCTAAAATAATTTGTTTAGCTACAGCAACCTAACATAATATACGAGGCTAACCTTGCGACTTGAATTTTGTGTTCTACGGCTAAAATCTGATTTTTTCCGGCACGAGATTAATAGCCTTATTCCAATGTACATTCCAATTAGGCTCTTATACCCTAAGAACTAGGCCTTTAGACTAACTCCCCTAAATAATACTGTTGGATTTCTTAAATTCTAAACGAAGTAACATGAGACTCGGTCGTTTATTCCCCTGTTGTTGTGCGTACTGTAACTGTACCTAACTGTATGATGGTGATATCAGAAAATCCTTTTTTAAATCTTCAATAAGTCGTAGTTAAATGCTTGTTTGGTTCTTTACTAAACTAAATAATTTAGCTTTCTTAAGCTTGCATCTGTAATTGTAGCCCAATGCACGTGACTTAAGTGGGGTCTCGGAAAGGAGTAAAAAAAACAAAAGTAAAGCTAGGCCAAGTTATCGAATTTTGAACTTTACCCACAATAGGAATGAGTGTTTCCCAGTTAGTTTTTTAAGAATACTTCCGCACAAAGTACTTTTAGCTTAGTCCACATAGTACTTTTAATCCCAAACCTTGGGCTCTGTCCTAGAATAAGTCCTGATTCCTTTGAATACTAAGTCCCGAGGATTAAATTTAATGTAATGGAAGGGATGAGCGCGAGTAGGCTATTTACTTAAAAAATGACTCTCCTTAATTAGCATTCCGCTCTATTTTGGTCTAGAAAACGAATTTAGGATCAGCGCTCTCCGGCTGCTCCCGCTACTGTAAATGTGAGGCGGAAATTAGTAGTGTCTGACTCTTTTAAGTACTAACGCTCCTAGTTCCTCCTCGTAGGATGGCTGCGGTCCAAACGAATTAAGTGTCTATTTCTTCCCCTGATGATGATGATGATGAGCCGTTTCGGCCTGCTCAGGCAAATAATCCTGCAGCCCTGCCGAATTAGTATCATGATAATGAGGCCTGGAGGGAGTATACCATTAAAGTAATAAAACTTGAAATTTTAGAGGCAAGCGGAAAAATTAGAGAAGCACTAGGATAGGAAGCCTTTTTCTATTTTCTAACAGCGGGACCTCGCACATAACTTTCCCGCTTACGACTTCCCTTTTAATTGACAAATTATGCTCTGTGGCTCCGCATGTAGCTCGTCAGTCCAGTTTTTTCGAATCTAAATTTTAAATTAAGTTACTGGGCTTGACGCTTGGCTGATCGTTAGCTCTTGCACGGATTCCCTGGATTAGGTACAGGGAAAGTTTGGCGCGATTTTTCAACATTTCAACGATACCTACGGCGAGGTTCAACTTTGCTTCTCCTTCCCTTAATGTGAATTCTAAATGCTTCTGATGATATTAGTGATGAGATTTCCGTTTTAATTATTTTCATTCGGTCTTATGTAAATTAGAAAAATGACAATTTGTCCCACAGAATTGTTCCATTGAGTTTACTATCTACGACATAATTTATTTTGGTAACATATCTTAATTCAATTTTGCCATATCTTCCTTTTTCTTTCCTTATTTCGAATACTGCCACATTCACCACACCTTTCCTTATTTTGATAAAAGGTTGCCATTTAAACTATCCGACAATTAATTTGACATCTCTTACCAATTAAAGCAGGTTTCGTCACGAATTACGGCAAATTACTCACCACTCATTCCAAAATATTATTTATTTTACAATGACTAACGTAATTGAAATTCTTTTATTTGAAATATTTCGAAATCTTGGTGAGGAAATCTGCTCTAATTGGTGATCGTTTAAATATTCCTCTTAAACCGTCGTGAGATTTAAATGAAGCCCAAGTAATAGTCTTTTGGGGTAGCTTTATAAGCAACGGTTAGTACGTTTGCTATTAGGCAAATTCTTTTTTTTCTATTTAAGATGTGGCAAGCGTGAGTAAAAATTGAATTAAGATGTGGCAAAGGTAAATTAATAATGTAGCATGAAAAATAGGAGCCTCAGTTTTCCGTTTATACAGAAAGTTCTTCCGACTTGTTATAGTAATACATAGATTGGTCTGAACCCCGCCGAAGTCTTCAAATTTAGAGCCAGCCAGTCAGGCCCGTATCAATACCTTCAAATCGGAGGCTGGAAAAGTAAACATTTGAGATTGAATAATTTGGGCCCGACGACTCCACCAATCTCGCCCACTTAATAAAATGAATTCTTGGCGGCGCTTGACTTTCTTCCCCTCCCCGCCCGGTGCGTTTAGGCTAATACTTTGGGAATTGGGAGGCGAGAGAGAATGGGGCGGGCTGGAGCTAGCTGGAAGGATCATCAGGGGGAAAGCAAATAAAGGAGAAAGTCTTCTTCCCTTTCTCTATATCGATCCCTGGCCCCAGCCAGCCTCTTAAAAAAAAACTAGAACTCCACAATTCAGCCAACCAAAACTTTCTTTTGGAGATGCAGGGCGGACGGACGGACTAATTTTATACTGGATCTCGGCTAAAAATAGAATTCGGACTATCTGTTTTCGGGGTCCGAGTGCCAAGAGCTGGAGAGAGCCCTCCGTCCTGCCCAGAAATACATAAATATATGTAGTCGAACTTGTAGTACAAAAAGTATAGAAACAACCGGAAGTACCGACTATAGGTTGGGTTATTTGATGCTGATTGGCCGATTTTGTCCTAACTACGTTTGGTTATTTCTATATTTTTTGAAATTTTGAGCTAATCTGTACATGTAAGAAATATTCATCCCAGTACGGCATAGTATTTAATATGCTTGACTACATTACGCTACCATTTGACTATTAACTGCGGAATCAGGGCGGAGCTTGTCCCTAGGCTAAGCAAGCACACCACTTACCTTGTTCTATATTATATGTAGTAATGTGTCACATTATACTACACTATTATATTATAACTATGCGTCTAAGTAACTCAGTTAAGTATCTAGAGCCAATATTAAGAAGGAACAATTAATAAATAATACTACCTTGTTAAATACCACCCTGAATAACTAGTGAGAAATAGTCGGTTTCTTTTTAATAAAAACTTGAATTTTTCCAAACGGCAGAACTACGCCGAGGGAAGAAATTACATTTTCTCAACATTTCTAAGGTGCATGTCGGAAAAGGAGAAACATATTAGCATTTTTGTTGCAGGCTATAAAGACGACATTTAGATGAATGTAAAGAATCGAGGATATGATTTTAATTTTTTTTTTTTTAAACAGTTCAACTACATAAGTAATTTTATTTGAATCATCGGAAAACGTGCATTTACATTTAACGTTTTAATTTTAGCATTTCCACTGCAATAAGGTAATATTGCAATTGTCATGAACATTACAGTGTGGTGTGTGGTACAGTACTATTGGATTCATCAATCTGGTCCGGTGGTGGGTTTCTTGTGCTCTGTTATTTGGGAATGCCAAAAAAACTGT
>JAQFZY010000358.1:0-31581 GCA_034696285.1 Hypogastrura burkilli
GAATTAAACACTTTATTTAATAATCACCAATGAGTACTTTAAATATATTTTAATTAGTTTGATAATTATCGGTTGTCTGCGAAGGGCCCACGCCCAGATTTAACCCAACATATTCGAAAATGCAACCGCATATAGCTATTAGACAAAGAGGTGCATTTACACACAACGATTTAAGAGAGGAATATTGGGAATTGAAACGCTTTTACGAATATGGCCTGTATTGCTAAAAGGAAAGACGAAGGAAGCAGCAGTCCATAACATAAGATAAATATAAGGAAGCAGAAAAGTAAAAAAAAGTTGGCCACATCAGCTTACCTATTAGTTTATTGAATATTCCAATTAATTACTTTTTTGTTTTAAAACATTCCTCCGCCTATATTCTTAAAACATTCCTCCGCCTATATTCTTAAGTACAGAAAGCCTAAAATATTTCGGATTACATATAATATTCAATTGCTTTGGGCCCTTTGGACAACCGATAATTATCAAACTAATTAAAATATATTTAAAGTACTCATTGGTGATTATTAAATAAAGTGTTTAATTCTGGATAAATCTTGTTTCTTCCTTTGTAGGGCACATCCGTTCAGGGTGAATTTGCACTTTTTAGTGGTGCATTTTTTATTATGTATGTAGATGTGCGTGCGGATGCGGACTGCTTAGTTGTTTAAATTAAGTGTTTAATAAGACAGAATTGCACAAAGAGTAGAAATTGAGTGTTAGTGACACAGAGTAACAGAGACTAAAGCACAGGTCTGTAGCATAGCAGTTACATAAATCTTCCAGTTGGTTCTTGTATTTTGTATATTTTAAGTTAGGTTAGGTTTGTATGGTTCAAGTTCGGTTAGGTTTGTATAGTTCAAGTTAGGTTAGGTTTGTATAGTTCAAGTTAAGTTAGGTTTTTTTATTTTAAGTTAGGTTCGGTTTGTATAGTTCAAGTTAGGTTAGGTTTGTATAGTTCAATTTAGGTTAGGTTTGTATAGTTCAAGTTAGGTTAGGTTTGTATATTTTAAGTTAGGTTAGGTTTGTATGGTTCAAGTTCGGTTAGGTTTGTATAGTTCAAGTTAGGTTAGGTTTGTATAGTTCAAGTTATGTTAGGTTTGTATAGTTCCGTTAGGTTTGTATGTACATACGAACTTTGTGTCACAGGTGTGATAGGCGAATTGGGATTTCCTGACAAACCTAAATGGCGAATTTGTCTACTTATTTTCTAGCATGCTCACTCCTGCGAATAATTCGCCCATTCGGATTCGCCAATGTGTCCCCGAATCATTTTGAGAAGGTTCCTCACGCATTACTATTCAATTACGACGCGTACAAAAATTTTATACATGTACTACAATGCTAACCGATATCCATATTTTGACGTAGTACATTGTATAATTTACAAGCCTTCCCTGAGCTTAAATGAACTCCGAAGATGTGATTAATACTCAGAACTTAATCTAACGGCATATAATGGTAATCGAATCACACGGGCCCAGGTTTGAGCCGGATTTTCTACATTTTTCCCATTACCTGTGACCCTGACTTTCTCTGCAGGAGAAAGCATAACAACATTGCGTGGGCACTCCGATTACTTCAGATTTGCCGTATTAGCGTACTTTCCGAGCCGCAGTAGCTTGTATGAGAACCGTTCAATTCTGGCCTCTTCAGATTGGGATTCGGATAATTTAAGCCTGACCTGTGCCTCTCAGCATAGGGCTCGAAGGTGTAGGCGTCTCCGAACGTAGGTATAAATATAGCCCTAAGGGTTAAAGTGAGCTCTGAATCTGAACTAGGGTTCTATACAATAAGCTCTGGTTTTCTCAAATTATCTTCCAGTGCAGGTTACGAGTTCCCACACATGAGAGCCTTTCCAATTTCCTCAACCGGGTTCAACGGATTTGGGAGACGAGAGGATCCGAGCCGAATAGCTCAATAGGCTCATAAATACTATTTACGTACTCTGCATTCCGTGTAGGCTTTCGTAATAGCCGGCAAAATAATTAAAAATATACATAGTTCCAAGAGAAAAAGTTAACTGAAAATGCCATTAAGAGTTTAGTAGGGGAAAGCTGGAGAAAGTCCTTGGTTTGGGGTAGGTTAGCTATGGGCAGGACACAGTCTATTGACTAACGAGTTTTTAGTGGACATGATTTGTCTGGTTCCTCCGAGTGTGGTCTCTCCATGCATTTCTCACCCTCACCTTCCCGTGAGCCCGAGACGTGACAAACCTACTTAGTCTCACAACAGCCAAATATCTGAATTGAATGAAGGCGGCGGAAGCGGACCGTTGGGGTTCTGACACTGCATAATTCTACTACTAGGCTGGGTCGCGGGGCTGGCTGGGAAAGTTAAGAAAGGAATTAGTTCCGACTCAGTGAAGGGCCTGTTGACAAAACCAATCAAAAGTTTAGCCTTTAGCTCTTATGGCCTGATAATAGCTAAGAGGCGCCCTTAGACTCGGGATTAGGCACGGGCCGCTGAATACAGACAACTCTCAGACCAGTTTTACCAACTGCCTTAGCATAGGCGGAAGGGAACCCGCAAATCTTGACACGTTCTAAATTCCATTGTAGGCTTCTAATTAGGCACGAGGATCCCCTCTTTAAACTATCAACGGATTCTCGAATCATTAGGCACCTACTGCAAAATGGCATCTTAGGACGGAAGTTCTCCCTCACCGGCCGCTGCCTGCCAATTCAAAATTTTAATTTGATGTGTGATTTACGTTTCAAGTCTGACATGCATCTAAAACCTGAAATGCTCATGGTACGTATGAATAAGGCATTTCGGAATAGCAGGTCTCGGGTTACGCTTCATTTGGCTCTGACCACAATTAGAGCGTGTCATTTTATTATACGGTTGAATCATTTCTCGTCAACTAAAGTTAGAGAAAATTGTGGTGCGAATTTGATGAGTGAAAGTTTGGCAAGAGTTGCGTAAGTACCATAATTAGCAGGGACGGCCTCAGCGGAGGATTCTGGTCTTATATGAGGCAGACCGCTTACTATAGCTTCTGACAACTTGTAAATGTAGATTAATTATAACTGAGATTTAGTCATGTATAGGTATGTAGGACGTCATGTTTCAGTTATATGTAAGGTATGTAGTACAGTAGGTACGCTTAATACTTGTATTTGTATGGGATATTCCCATACTTTAGGCTGGACTAGCATGACACGATTAACTCTGTCACTCTGGATACCATTGACAGGAGACGCAGGGTAGGTGGGAGGAAGCCTATCTAATTGAATGCTAATATTGACTCACAAAGGACCCTACTTAGAGAAACAATTAGACCTTTCTTTTTTCCAAGACCTTGAGATCCCCTTTCCAGCTCTCTCTCATGATATGTAAGATGATGCTCACTCTGTAATTTGCAATATAGGAGGACGACAAGTAGTGGAACAGGAAATTGGAAATAATAGTGCACAGAGATTGATGAGAACGTCTTAGATACCTGGCCGGCCAAGCGTGAAACATGACGCTGATTGTCAGGTCTTGCCTTAGAACTAGAACTCAGAACTGACTACCTACAGCGCTTCAGAACGTGGGCTCAAAGTACGCTTTGCTTTGAAGATGAGGCCCTGGAAACGAATTATTAAGGCTCACAGATGCAAGTGTCTCCAATTTCGATAAATTAAATTATACTATACAGTGATGAGCTTTGCTCACTGAAAAAATCAACATTGTTTATCTAACTGTACACCTTCCGACGATATAGTAAGGAAGCTTATTCAATTATCGCTTTCAAATTAAAAATGGCGAAAGGAGTTAGTTCAACTCATAATCAGAGTGAGACATGACTTTCTTTAAATTAAATTCCAAAAATTTATAAAATATTTCTTTTAAATTCTGAATGTTTGCATGCTTATAGGTCTAATGGGTGCTGAACAACATTGTCAGCCATTCTATTTTGTATGAGTACAGTCAAAATTCAGAATTAGCTGATCTGTAATAATAAAGTCACGTTCTCATGCAAATCCACATTTGCCATCTAAGTGCTGGCACAAAAGCTGAATATTGTACCCACATATGTATCGAGTTTAGTGAAGCAAAATAAATGATTGAGTAGGCGTGGAAATTAGTCCGCTCGAAACACTTCGATGCAATTGTACAACGTCACACGGACGAACCCGTGATCATAATCTACGTATGTATGTATTTAATAGCGTCTACACTCTTTCACTGTTTTAATCCCTTTCTCGACATTATTGTACAATAGTATGTACTATGCAAGTACTAAAATTCATATTTAGTAAAGCATAAGGTTCCCATTGTTCAGGCCTGGGCGGGACTTTTCAATATGTGATCCATTGTCCTCCCGCCCACCCTCAACTTAATCGGCCTATAATCTGGGTACGAGACAATAGGAGCGGGAGACAATCCGGGACTTCTAAATTCTAATAAATGTTTCCGCTCCCTCGCTGACGTGCTTCTCTCATTTTGAACTAATTTCGTAGACAAATACGTAATACGTCTACGAATAAACGTCTATTTTCTGGTTTAATACCAAACCTTTTGTTTTTGGCGTAGTGAAAGTCGACTAATTCCAACTTTTGAGTGGGCCTTCCCGAATCTCATATGTCATCGTATCTCGTATCGTGACTACATAGAATGATTTGTGTTATTTCTGCTCAAGGATAGTACGGACTACGGACTTCATAAAGGCTAAGACAATAGGCACAATTTGCAGTTACGGCCTGGCATGATCCACTCAAACTCAACAGGAGAGGGATAGTCCGCTCTAAGTATGTATATGGAGGCGGCTGTCAGATCAAGGCGAAAATTCGGGCTATAAAATGGAATAGGAATCATAAATGGGCCCAACAATCTGATTTCAATCATCTGAGCTCCAAATAAAACCGGGCATTTTGGGCTCGGATGGCCTCATTTTATGGACTGTCAGGTTGGAATGAGGTTCAAATATAAATTAATGGTATTTTATTGCAATTGCGCTGGGAGTCCTAGCGGAGGTCTCTTCAATGATTAATGCCTTTCCCAAAATATACTTAGAATTAGGATGGACGTGGAGAAAGTTATGACTTCATATTGAGGCGTCTTAATTTGAATTCTTGTACCCTTTCAGTCTTTTGAAGTTTGTTAGGATCCGGATCCACTGTTGGCAGTGGCCCTCCAGGTTTTATTTTGTTTTTTATTTTTATTGAATTGACACACTACACGGTACATTGGAGTCTCTTATTACATTACGAACCTATCAGATTACACAGGAACGAGCGTACTTAGCTCAAAGTAGTCAGGTACGTCGTATCCGCCTAGCCTAATGTTATAAGCGACGCATGAATGGTGACAAGGGATAGTAGGAAATTCAATTTTGTAAAACATGTGGAACTAGGCTTGTTCTTGCTACTCGATTATTTATACGCGCATTGAAGGCCGACGTCGTGTCTCCCAATTTTTTTAATCCTCCGCTTAGGCAGGAGTGTGTTCCATATCAATCTACTACGTAGGTCTCGGTCTATTCCGTAAGGTACATATAAGAAAAAAAAGCTAAAAGTAAAAGTTACAAGCTTGCATTATCTCTTGTCTCGGGAAGAGCTCTTCAGAAAATTGGATGGGAACTGAGACCCTTCTGTGCATATGCACATTCTAGTCACAAAAGAGTCGTGGTCTGTCCGCTTTGCCCAACGCACAATTGTTTCTATTTTTCCCGATCATAAAGCGCTGAAAGGCTGAGAGGAGCACCGGATTTTCTCCGCTCACCGTTTTAGTCCATCCGTATTAATGGTCTGGAGCTTTCTCTTCTTTGGAATTAATAGTTTACCTTTCAGAGGCACTCTCATCGTAGGAGAGAGTAAAGAGTATTAGGTGACGCTGATGTGACAGTTCGCAGCGTATACCGACGCATCTTTGTAGCGCCATCTCTGAGGCAGCCCTTGCAGGCTCCCAATGCTACACAATACAATAAATAAAAATGCATTTAGAAAAAGCAGAGTACCCTGAGCTTAGAAGTGCACTGGAAAGATAGAAACAAGAAACAAACAATCCAGGCCTAAATATTGCTTCCCGTCTCAGGTCCTCCGTGATAATTACCGTGAATTAATTGTATTGCAACCTTATAATTTAATCGGAGGACCTTCACGGACGCAAAAATTAGTCCTGGATTGTTGGTTTTTTCTTTCTATCTTTCCAGTGCGCTTTTAAGCTCAGGGTAGTCTGCTTTTTCTAAATGCATTTTTTATTTCGGAGTTTTTTAGCCCAATTTTTTTGGGAAAGACACCTTTACATCATTATATCAGTGGAGCTGGTAGACTTAAGAGAAATACTGTTGCTACGGGTAGCCCGATGAAGTACACTTGACAATGTTACGGAGAACTCCCTATGTAAACGTTTGTTAAATAGGCTTGAAATCCGTCACTAAGAGGTCAAATATCTCAGGACCCCTTTGACCTACAGAGGTTAAATTAAGTTTGTTTTAAACAAATTTGTATGAACCACAATAATTTCAATAGCAGGCCGTCCTAAGTACATGGGGAGTGGGTTAAATGGCCACTTTGACGACGTTTTTTGAGGGTTTAGGGCAGTAAACTGCAATGAATCGAAAGTGAGAATTGAGATTCGGCATCTACGTCGCATTCCCCAATTTTTATGTATCTTTAATTTTTCGCGTTAATTGAGCCGTTTAGCCGGAAAGTGCTATTCAGACATTTGAGGGGGGGGATCTAAATGCATACGCTACGGGAGTTAACTTTTCCGTATTTATTTACGCACACTTCGTGTTGTCCAGGAGGGAAAAGTTATCTGGTATTACAGAAAGAATTAGAATAATTACTGGTGGATTCGTTTATCTGTTTGTTTGTACGTAAGTTAGTTATACTATACCTATATGTATATAATGCCCTCCGAAACTACTGGAAGGTTCTGGCTGAGCTAAAATTACATTTTTCTCAATTTTGGAGAAAATTAGTTGCTCCCTCTAGAAGAATATTTTTCGGTGAATATTTTTTTCAAAGCTGGGCTTTCTACCATGGCAATTATCTGCTAGCACTAATTGTGAAAGCCTTCAGGCTTACCCCGAGATCTTTGGCAAAAAGGAGCCGGAAGAGATTAGAACAAGAGGAAGTTCGTTAGACTGGTTCCCAATGAAAGTTTTCTCTTTCGGACTCCAGCAATCTCAGCCCCTCCAGTATGGAGAAGAGAAGAGCTTCAAAGTGGAGCCAAGAGGCCCAGGACTACCCAAGTCCGAAGAATATATTGTATAGAGGAGGGAACATTGGAATGCTTTCTCCGTCACTCAATTGGATCCTGCTTTTGAGGAAAACATGTTGGAAATCAATAGAGTAGGATTGTGCCGTGGTGGCCGTAACTCTCCTCGGGAGACAGGCAGAGAGTAATTGCGAGAAAGGAGCAGGTGGGACCCACCACTACCCAGATTTAGGACCCATCCATGAAATATCCAGCCCATATCATCCACTCCTCAAGATTAGCCCACCTTGGTTCCAAGGAGAAACTCACCACACTGTCACTCAGATTAAGTGGATCCGGGATCCCGAGCTCTTCCATTATACCATATACCCCGGCAGGTCGGATCTACAATTCAAATCCTTAGCTCCTCCATAAGCTCTTCAGACTGAAACAAAGGGAGAAGGAGGAGGAGGACCCCTTTGAACCCGAACCCACTCTAGGCCTCTCAATGTTTCATGAACGATTAGGGCCTCCGAAGCCGGAACTTGTAGTTCATCGGGCTCAATTATTCAAGGGGGGAGCCCCTTCTGAAGACACACAGCTTACTTCAAACTTGTAAAATAGAGTCGGTACTGAAAAAGTTTTTTTTTTAAAACTTGTTCGTTCTATCAAAATTTAATATAGATTAGACGAAGTTGTTAAGTTAGGTTCGGATTACAAACGGAGCTCATGCTCAATATTGTAGAGTTTCTGCGTGAAGCTTTTTTTTTGGTTTGAGAAATATAAGGGAGTTAGATGATTTGACGTCAAGTGTTCATTCATTTACCGGCTGCTCCGGATCCAGTATTCATAATTCATAATGCATTCATATTTCCTCTGGACCTGCATTAAAAGAGAAAGCGCCGAGAGGCTCAAGGAAAGTAAACAGATCTGAATTCCCAATCTCAGACGTTCACGGAAATTGTGCAATTTGCAACTCTTTTTGGCCTGCCCCTTGGCAAATGTCCTTAATGAAGTTCTAGTCGTGTGGACATAGGAATGGCAGGCAAACTTGGGCTCCTGCGAATACACTGAAGGACTTTCTTCCTTCACATATGAGCTACGTCTTCCCTTTCCCTGTTGCTCCTCTTAAGTCCTGGGCCTTGGGGACAGGGGCTTGGGACACTATGGGCAAAATACAGAGATTCACGCCAAAGTTGGCCAAAATGTCACCCTGACCCAGGATATTTTCCTAAATAGGAAATTTGAATAAAGTTTCTCCTCAAATCCAATCCTGCCCACGCAGTAGCCTTTACTGGACTTAAATTGCCTCCGTTCTCGTGGAGCCTAAAGCCCTGAATCCAATCAAGGAGAAGGCCATGGTCCCACCCTGCTGATCAACTTCACCCTTTCCAGGTAAAATTAGGACTTGACCTGGCTCCTGGCCCTAAGCCTCCAGAGCCCACCTTAGAGCCTAAGCTCTGCAACGCTCCTTAATAGGAATTGATTGGCTATAGGCTTTCATTAGGTAGAATCTAGTACGCAATTTTTAATTCGGCCTGTCAGCGAACTAAGCCTCCAGAAGGCCCATATTTCATAATTTTGCAGTTGCATTGGCGTGTGAGGATTTGAGGAACAAAGAGAACGGCCTCATCGTTGTTTGGAAACATGCTAATTTGGAGTCCCGGCGCGGATGTCAGGCGGCCCTATTGTGTTGGGTATTTATGAGTTATGGCTTCGGCCCGTGCCTCTATTTGCTTGGCGGCGGGGGAGGCTTAGTGTGCTTGGCCGAATACAAAAACTCTTGCTCTCCATACAGAGAATATTAATGAGCTGTCGAATAAGACAATACGCGGGCTGCCTTTCAGTTTAATGACAAATTGAGCCTCGCTCCCCCCGGCTCAAGTTGATTGGACCGCTCTTGGAGTTTGAGTATTAAGGAAGGAGTACTGGAACTTCCATTACAATTTACAATGAGCCTTTGCATGAGCTAACCGGCCCACACAATTTGTACTTGCAGAATTTGCATACCGGATCTGCGGGACGGACGGGATTTGGCAGGGCCGGCCCAACCTCAATGACAGCCTGGGTCTCGGCTGGTCTAATTACACCCAGTGCTTCCCCCCAGGGATCCGTGACCTCCTCGCCATCTTCAATGCACAGTCCAAGTATGAGACGCAGGTAGGTCAGGGGAGGTCAAGGTAAAAGTACCGAGACTCGAGAAATACCTCATTGAGAATTCATATTTGATTTAAATGAGGGGCATTAAATCCATAGTAGCCAAAGGTTTAGAGCCAACCTTATACCAAAATAAAGTTCAGAATTTGATAATACAAAATTTTCCATTGATTAAAATTGGCTGCCATTTAAACTATCACCAAGTAATTCGAAATCTGTCACCAATTTAAACAGATTTCCTTACCAATTACCGCAAATTACTCGCAAATCTTTTCAAACTTAGTATAAGCAAAATATTATTTATTTTAGGATAATTATGGGAATTAAAACGCTAGAATTCGAAATATTTCAAGACTGGCAAGGAAATCTGATTGAATTGGTGAGAGATTTCGAATTACTTGGTGATGATTCAAATATTCCTCATTAAAATTAGAATGCCAAACTGACTAGTCAGTATGCATATGCATACTTCCCATTCTCCTGCACAATCCGCCCTCGTGGATTATATATCTGCATTCGTTTGAATTTCGTAGAGAAAGTTGCTGGCGGCGGAAGGGACTCGGATCCTGGAAATGATTGGACTAAGCATCTCAATGATATCAATAATCATTTCACTCGTCATATTCTGCAAGTTCCGGTAAGCGAAACCTGCTATTACATGGAAGCGCTCGACTAACTTCCGCACATATTTAAAACAAAAAAGGATTCATTTCTGTTAAAAAGTAGTTGTCTTATGTTATGACCTCTTTGTGACACCTCCTTCCAATTCTACTACTATCGCGCTTGGTATTGTATTGTGTATTTGTATATCAATATGAATTATGGTATTTGATTTGAGTTGTGTTGAATTTTGTGGAGAACGACGAAAAGCACTCTCCATCTTCTTTATTTTCCGTTCCGCCTATTCATACAAAGAAGGAAGCCAGCATACCCGCATACGATGTCATGATGCAGTCTGACCCGAAACCTTGAAACAACCTATTTTATATTGACATTGACACCCGATCCCCATCTGAGAGAACAAATGCCCTTTTCGACTTCCTAGCCCACAGTGCATGGGATAGTGAAGGACGTGAGTGTATGCCAACAAAGGGAGGATCGGAGTCTTTGTATTTATTTTGGGTTTCGGGCTTCCGCAATTAAGTGTAATGAAGATGTTGGTGTTTCCGGCGTAAGGCTCGACCTGAATCCTCTTGGTTGTGGTTTCCCAGGAACCTCTGGAACAACCGGACCCGGATCCACAGGAACCTCTTTATTGCAATGGGGATCCAGGTCCTGGTCCGCCTAATTGTTTACAGTGACCAGTACCTGAGTCGGGCTGTCCCATCAATCTCACCAACGGCCGACACCAATACCACGACAGGGACTGACCCAACCGACACCAACAACGTCGACAGGAGGGGAATTGATAATACCGTAAGTACTGCACTTTATATCCAGCTTAAAACCTTCCTCCGTCCGTCCGACCTCCTTCCAGCAAAGTCACACATACAGTGTGGACAAAAAGTAGAGCCCTTTATCGCTATAGCAAAAAATGTGGCAAGTCTATATGCAACTTTTCTTAATGCTATAGCATAGCCCCCGACGCCCGCCCATGTAATTCCACGTACTGCTAAGTACGACATGCTTGAAACTTGAATGTACATTATTGACATGCTCTTCATTGGTGCCGGTCTATTGTAATTATTATGTATTGTAAATTATTACAACCTGTGACAAGTTTTATTTAAAAGCGGACTCAGCAATTTGTCGGCACTGTAGGTGGCGTAGGAATGCGTATTATTTGAGTGTCGTGGTTCAGTCTCACATTCTCACTAATGATTGACATACTTTCAAAAAAATGTTATTCTTAGAGTTCTGAAATCCATAGTTACGTTACGCCCGCTATGGTGTTACCAGAATGGAACGCACGGTTTCGAACTCGAAGCGTTGGGTCCGGAGTTCGAAAACGAATCCATGACGGTGGTGTTTTTTCTGAAGTCCGCTTCGTTAGCAGTTTGTCGATGTGTTGTATTTGAAGAGCCAGGCTCGTCAGAGAGTCATTGTCCATTATGTCCGTGCTCCAGATCCAGATTCCGCCTAAGTACCTTTGGAAGGGCAAGATGACCCATTCCGCCTCTTTGAATAAGGGCTCATTGAGGAAGGGTCTTTGGGACTTTCCCTAATGTAGAGGCATATGCATGGGGCGACGAAGATGCTTTCAGATTGGGCCTTTCAGAGTCTCAACTGAATCATGTCCCAGTCTTCCCATGTTGCAGAATGTTCTTCAAATTGAGTTATTTACAGTTTAAAGACGCCAGGGACTCCCAAGGGATCTAGAACGTAGAGAGTAGAATTGTATTCCGATTTCCTTCTATTGTAGCTCCAGCTTCCAGCTCTAATTTTTAAAAGAATAAACCTTGGACCCTGCAGCCAGGAAGATGTCAGGCCAAAGGTTTCAGGTCCTTCTTGTAAGTACATTTAGAAAGCACCTTACCGGATTTAGCATAAAATAAATATTTCAATTTTGGGCTCCCTGGCCATCCGACTTAAAATATATCGTACATTATCCTAGACCCTACCCTGATCCCAGGGTACCTTGCGCATGCGCACTAGTCATATGCCTGCGAAATAAAGGCTAATGGCCCAAATTACATTAAATTGGGCATTTAATGAGCAATTGGCGCCATTAATATTTAATAGAGTAGACCCGACCTTACTTTGATCTTCATGTCCTGCTGAGCGTCTGAGATTGAGTTAAACAGTAGTTGAGCCTGACCTTGATACTGATATTGATCTGTGCTTAGCGATAACTGGGAGACACGGCACTAGTTTCCCGGATAAGGATGTAGACTCATTATAGTAGGATTGGAATCAAATTAGAGTGAAAGTTCCGTGAAGTTTTTAATAATAAGGTCCATTGATTCGATGGAGAGGATGTTTGTCTCGCGGAGAAAGTGTTTGTCTACGAGAGTACCTAAAGAGTATGTTACGGATATTTTAAGGAATACGGCGGGACAGGTTATAAACTATGTACATGCGTAGCTTACTAGCTCAAACTATGTAGCGTTCAAAACTACTTTACTTATCTGAAACTTCAGTAGCAATACTAACTTGTGTTAATATTTTCGCTAAAATAAATCTTTTGACAGTTACAGCAGTTCTTGGCATCCAAAATATAATTTGGGGGGCAGCTAAAACGGTAAATTGCCACATATGCGAGAACCAACATGTGAAAAAGTGCAAAGGATTTGAGAATTCAGTGTTTCCAGTGTGTTTTCGGTTTTGGTTTGAATTTTGAATACGCTTGATGGCGCTTAAGGAAGCGCCATACCGGCGGTAAAAAATATATTTTAATACCCCTGCTTAATATTCGACTTGGATTTATTCTGCCGCATAGGAATTCGCAGAACTACAATAGAAATTGGGGTGTATTTTTGGCAATATTCATAGCTCATATATACTCGCATAAAGTTATGCGACAACAGGAATTTTCACACAATACATATAAATTCAGCCTAATGAAGATACAATACAATCAAAAGGTAAGATACTTATGTAAAGGCGTGGAAACTGCTTGTGTCAAATAAATTGCATTTGAACATGGACGAGTTTGCATGAACATTCCATAAAACATTTCCACGAATTTCCAAAGCATAATAATAATTTATTGATTGAACTCCACATTTCAACATTTTTGAATATTTCTAAAATAGTTCTGCTAATTTTGATGTTTCAGCTGCCAGAAACTAAGTATAGCTGCCGAAAGGTATAGTTTAGCATCCAAAGGCCATATTTATACAAACCGGAAAATTTTGGGCTGGACAGAATGAAATAATCTGTGTGTATTGGCACTTAAAGTAATTACGTGGTCAATATCAGTATTAATATTTATTTATTATTTTTTATTTGTTATTTATTTTATTTATTTATTATACTAAATTATTTATGAAGTTTACTGAATTTTTTCATTGATTTACTATAGTACCCGTACCCGGGTATTCTACTTATGCCGACACATAGAACTCATAATAAGGTCAAAAGTGCGGATGTTGATACGGGAGGATATTAGTCAAGTATAAGTTACACCCTTCAGCACAAACCCCAAGTCGATGCATAATTCATAATGTGAATTATAGTAGACACAGCATGTGTGCCCTTAAGTCTAAAGATAATTGAGTCTTCCATTGTGTTGTAGGTTGTACGTTGTCCGCAAACAAGGGCTGCTGAGCCATACTCGCCCCTTGTTGCTTCTGCTGTGTAGCTCTTATTTCATTAGCATTTTGAGCTGATGGGCCTCCTAAATTGGTTCTTTTCCTAAAAAGTTAGGATTAGCATATACTTCCCTTCCCAAATATTTGTCGAGGACGAGCCAAAAAATACAAGGCGTCCTAAATGATCAAAAGTTTTACAGGCTGACGTTGATGGTAGGCCTCCTAATTGTTTTGGCGTAATTGTTGACGTGTAAAAGTTGGGCGGGCTATCGATTTCAATTCCCATAAGTTCCCGTCATCAAAATTCGGCCTCTCCTCCAGGCTACAATACATGGCTAAGTGCCTATTGTAAGTCTTCCGGGGCTCCCAGGGGGGATCCGGCCCAAATTGAATTAATGCCTCAATTTCAGACTTTGACGATCCAGCTAGGACTTTGAGCATAATCCACCAGGAGCCTGGTATAGGAGTCCCTACAGGTAGGACTCAATCAGTACCAGAGACAGTGTTATGGGTTATGGGATTGGATTTGGCATGGATCTCCATAAAATCCAATTCTAGAATAGTAGGGCGAGATCCAGTGAGGTCTGTTAATAATCCATTAGGTGGAGAGCTGGGACTGCCTTTTTGTAAAGTGCGTAGGATCTTGAGAGGTCCATTGAGGCCCGAATTGGGCCTGACTACTTAATTAAATACACAACTGAGCCGGAATGATTGAGCGCCTAAGCAATTACTATGGATGGGAAGACAAATACAGTTGGGATTGTGAGGATATAAATACATATACTTAGAAGCTTAGAAACGCAGAACCCCGCTGGGTCATTGTACGATGAGCTGCATAGGCCCAGTGTTTGGGCATCCCTTCAAATGCTACTTCGAGTTCAAGATGCTCAATATTGACTCGCTTCTGCTGGAACTTGGAACGGTTTTGTGTATATTCCGACTGGAAGTGGAACAAGTATGGAATATGTGCAATTGTGTTGAAGGGAGAAGAATCGACCGCGACACTTAGTATATGCGTCTAACGCACGTGGCTCTTCTTAAAGTTAGTTTGGTTCACGAATGCAAATTGGACGTAAGACGTAACCATTAAAATATCCAATAATATTAAACGTTTTATTTTTCGACCCTATAATAGGAATTCTCATCATTTACGCCCATCATGGGCCCAGTTAATTTGAATTTTCCCACCAATTTTTGCGATTCGACCGTACCGTGTTGCCGTTCTTCCGGGCTTGCGCGGTAAGGCACTTTTTCAATGTTCAATATGGCCACAATTGGATGTACACAAGCATTTGAAATTTATTAAATATCCAACGGCCCGGCGCACCGCGCGTATATGCGGCAAGGCATATACATATAAAGGATCCGTCTTCCTTGAGCCCACATGCTTTGAAGCGTCTTAAATGAAGCCAGGAAGCTACGGGCATAATTTCAATACAGACAAAAAAATCCTCGTTTCCTTTAACTAGGTATTGTACGTAGGCTGTGCATAATTGAAATGAAGACAATTATTTCCGAGCCAGGCTGATGAGGAAGTGAGCCAGATCCTTCAAACCCATTTCTTGCCTGTCTCCTCTAATTATTAAAATTAATTTGGGCTTCAGTGAAGTGCTTGTGGAGGCAGTACGTATGATATGCACGCTACAAGCTAGAAAAGCTAGCCATGTACATTTTACATGCCTGTCTATCTATAATTTTGCAGGAGTACGTCTGCGAGTCGGTCTACATGCTGCTCGAGTACGCCCGCACTTCGATGTTCCTCTGGATGTTCGTGGAGGGCCTGTATCTCCACAACATGATCACAGTGGCAGTCTTTCAGGAGCGCCTCAGCACGGTGTAAGTGGACCCAGAATCCGAACCCTTTTTTCATTCCCCCAATCCCAATTACAGATTCCTATGTATACTATCGAGCATATACGTCTGTACTCATATATGCCTTGCTAATTACGCCACTCAAGAGCCTCGAGCCCAGCAAGGGCCCTGTCAGTTCAAATCCCGAGTCCTTGAGCCAAGGCCTGACCAGATCCTTGTAATCCTAATTAAGCATGCCCATGGGGAATTCGGAATAAATATATCCTGTCCCTAACTGGCAACTGTCAATTAAGTGCATGAGTCCTGACAGGAAGTGCCCTTTGATCCTCCACTTGTATTACATCTTCCACATGTTTGGGCATAAAAATGGTATGAAGGAACGTTGTGGAGTGTAGTAGGCTTAATTCCAGCTCTCTGATCCTTAATTCATTGAAATTTGAATTAGGAATAGATAAATAGATTGGTTGATGTCGTATCAGAACTCGAGTCACTATTCACCTCCAATTAATGGAAATACTATATACGGCTGTGTAGTAACAATGCGCGTGCTTTCTCCGACTTTCTCCACTTTCACGTGGCCCAATAATGTGCGCTTTGGGAGTTTTTCATTAAGGGACTCATGAATTAAAATGTATTCTCACTTTCATGTTGCTTCTCTATTGCGACATAGTACTTCCACACTTTCACACTATATGCCTCTGATTCGACTAGTCAAAATTCCAAGGAGATCCCATTACCTTTTTCCAAGAACATTCCAAGAACTACTATTTCATCAACTTTGATTTCCAAATCTGACGATACAACGTGACAACAGAGAACTACGTACATACAAATAGAATGCATAAGTAAGAATGAGTAACCAATATTGGATCCGAAAATCAACGTTATTTATACTGTATAGTGAGTTTCGTAATTATAAGACTAAGCCAAACAAGAACAAGAACAACACACCAAGAGAAATCGCATACGCTACGGGATTGCTCAGAGTCCTATTTGGACAATACAAGAAGAAATTGTAGGGTCAAATTTCAAAGTCCAGGTGTTAATAATTATATTCCGCCCAACACTAACAGCTGATAAAACAAGAGTATTGCATTTGTCAAGGATGACCATTTACATGCTTTTAGGTTCTACTACTGCATTGGTTGGGGAGCCCCGATCATCCTGACCCTGATCTGGGCCATCGTGACCTCTGAGAATTTCCATGGGGTCGGGTGCTGGTGGGGCTACAACCTCTCCCCATACTTCTGGATCCTCGAAGGCCCTCGACTCACTGTGATTGTTGTAAGTCTTAAGAACCCACTAAATGTACTCTCCAAAAAGTACCTATAGGTACAAATTACACATGTATCATGTACTGCTTACTACATACCTACGTATGTAGAAAGCAATCAAGGAAATGGATCCCGTCTACATCTTTAGGACAATGGGAGTGATGGTGTGTGGAAGAGTTCGTGTGTACCATAACATGTACTACATGCTCACTCCTTCCCTGTCATTTGTCTGGATAAATTCGGAGTCGATACGAGTCCCTCTGTTTTCAGAACTATTATATTTAGAGG
The DNA here is from genome assembly GCA_034696285.1 of Hypogastrura burkilli. Classification (NCBI taxonomy): domain Eukaryota; kingdom Metazoa; phylum Arthropoda; class Collembola; order Poduromorpha; family Hypogastruridae; genus Hypogastrura; species Hypogastrura burkilli. The sequence goes on from JAQFZY010000358.1 coordinate 16,856, forward strand.
GGCTTGTGGCAAATGTTACCACAACAGCGGGTGCCTATTTTCACTTTCACCGTTTTAGTCCCTTCCTCCTTGGAGATCATTAATCTTGGCTCCTTAATTATTGATCTCCTCAACTGTCTCCTCCCGTCTGCAGGGTACATTACCAATATTAAAAATACCCCCTTCTTGGAAGTAAAACGGTCTGTATTTAACGAATATTGAACTTATTGAGGCTGATACTCACTGAGACCTCTCCATCTCCTTTTCAGCTCAATTTAATCTTTCTCCTCAACATCATCCGAGTCCTGGTGACGAAGCTACGGGAGAGCAACTCCACTGAGGCTCAACAAGTCAGGTTCGATTCTTCCTCTGCTTTCGGTTTCTGGTTCAAAGTATTTACTTTTCATCTCAAAGCCTTTCTTCTCCCCTTATTGTACCATTTTAATCCGAAGGCCGGACTTTCTTTTGAAATCCCCTTCCCCTCCCATACCCCTTAACTATTCAGGAGGCATTAGTCCTCAAATTAAAACCGAAGGCGGACCAAATGTCCGCTTTCCCTTACGGAATTAAAATCAAGAATGCCAGAAACTTTCTCTCGATTCCGACTTTCCCATAAATATATAGGAGCTACGTCAATGAGTAATACGTTATGCCTGCCTATGTTTTCATTCCGTACTACTAGAATAACAGCATTTATAGGTACAATTAGCATTTGAGACATTTATTCTAACTTTTGAATTTCTTTACACTTTCCCGATTCGTGGAATTCCGATTCCATGCGCCCACGCCTATACTGCGCCCCTTGTTATTCCACTGCGCCCACTGCCAGAGTATATAGTGTGTCAGGGCTTTTTTTTCGTGAGTTAGTTTCTAAAGTACACAATAAGTTGCTTGATAAGGAGCATTTAGAATTTGTACAAAAGCATTTGATATATTTATTTTAACTTTTGAAAAGCTGTACATTTTCCCGATCCCTCCTGTCTGATTTTTATTCCAGTGCTCACGGCGTATAGCTTGCGGAGTATCTACTATGCATATAGAATAGAGCTTTTTCTTGTTACAGAGTAAACGTTAGGGATCCCTGGAGCACAAACTTTCCAGGGAATTTTTCTTTGGGTACCTATGTTATTTCAGGTTAACCTCGGTCCCTGAGTCCTGATTAAAGAGTTAGTTTCTAAAGTACACAATAAGGTTGAGCGGGTTGACAACTGGCACAGCTAAGTTGGAAAGTGGAGCGGCGGCTGGAGATCTGCCTCGAGGCCCTTAGTATATTGTTTCCCCTTCATTGCTTAACGGAACGTGATGGGTGGGCTTGGCCTTTGACCTGAGTCTGGGTCCCTACCGGCTATTTGGGTTTAATTTTGTGGGGTCCTTCTGTGTAGGAAAGCCGTACGTGCCGCCATTGTGCTGCTCCCGCTCCTGGGAATCACAAACGCCCTCCAAATGCTCCCTTCCCCGGTGGACAAGGACGCGGTCCTATTTGCCATTTGGTCCTACCTAACCACCTTCCTCACGTCCTTCCAGGGATTCTTCTGTGCTCTCATCTACTGCTTCCTCAATGGAGAGGTAACTACGGGCTCTGACCTAACTTAGTCTGACATTTCCTTGACAGCTAGTATTGTGAGTTTGAACTGAGCTCTTGGTTCTGAATCTATTTCCGACAGGTCCAAGTGTCGATCAAGAGGTGCTTCCGAGGCTGGCGCCATCACGGGAACCGTAATTCGGCCCGACGGCGGAGTCTCGGTGTATCAATCCACATGAAGGTCCAGCAGCAGGAGGTCAAGAAGGAACCGAACGGACCCCGAAAAGGAAGAGCCGGTGAGGCCCCGAACGGGACCGAACTCCGAAACAAGCAGATTGACCCTCTGAAGCAGTACTGGACGGAGGCCGAGCTCTCGTCCCACAACAACGTTGACATTGAGCACATCCATATCCCGGAGGACTATCTGATCAAGCATGGGCGGAATCTGGCGTCCCGGTTCGAGGGAAGGGCCGTTTCTTCGGGATCCCCGTCCACGGGCAGCAATGAGGGCGGCTCATCCAATGGGAAGAGCAGCAGGCCAAAGGAATCAGACATGGAGGAGATACAAGTTTAAAATGTCGAAGGTCAATAGTCAATACTTTACGTAATTAATGCAGCTGGATTTGGAGAGGGCGTGACCGCTGTGCTATCCGTTAGTGAGGTAGTTCCTATGACCCACAAAATATTTTCTCGACAGTTACTTTCTATATTTTGTACTTGGACATTTTTTAAGACTCCACGGAAGGCCGGAGTAGACCTTGGACTGTGACTGTTATATACACAGTGACAGACAAGAGTCAAGATCCATATTTTTTAAATCAGGAGCCATCCGAAAAAAATTATCCGCCGCGTAAAGTAGCTTCATGGCCATGGCTGAGGCATATTTGGTCAACCTGGACGTGGGGATGGAACATTACTATTGTCTGGTCATTTAGGACAAGCTCTGTGTGTCTGATATTTGATTTAATCCACTCACAATTATGCAAACTGAATTATAACCTGAACTCTCAGAGTTGGACTAAGTAAAATAATTTAATTTAAAGAAGAATTATATATGCGTTTTGTCTTTCAATTAGATGATACAAATACAAATACAACTACAAATGATAAATATAACGCGTATATTCTATTTCGAAAACATTAGTATTCTTAAATATATTATTATTATAACTTGCATACTTTCTCGTACTGGTGCGAAGTTAACATTGACGTCATCAGCAATCAGCATACATGCAAAGATCGGATACGAAGCTTTATTATATTGAATATGTATTTAAATATATGTATGTGTGGGAAATTGTAACTTTATTTCCACAAACTATAGCTATGTACTAGGTACTTTTGACATGTAATCTAACCATACTTTTGGAAGCAAGTTGCGACTAAAAATGACTTTTAGTGAAAGTAAGTGTTATTAGTAATGAGGTGCTATGTGCATGTTGTCGATTGTAGAGAACTCTAAAAATATGCCCAGATAGTTGAATCTAGATTTGGAATTACTGTATTTTCTTGTAACAAGGCATGTTTACCACGCCGTGTCTATTTTACGTATTCAAATTAATCGTCTTAAATATGTGTACGAATTCAGTCCTATTTACATTGTCCTACTTGCATGATACCAATTGGCCTCTTTCTTTTGACGAGAATTATGTACGAGGCTAGCTATATTTGTTGGTACCAATGAAATAAATGGGACTCTGTGGTCAAGGATGCATCATGCATCTGCATCTAACTTTGGCACGCTTTCCGTGCCTCTATTCCAAAATGACGCAACAGAGCTATTAAGGGTTGCATGTCCGAGGTCCTAGATTCACGCTCTTTGAGGTTCAGGTGTAAGCAGAACCAATTCTGAACATTAGGGACCGCGTGAGAAGTCCCGTAATGGACACAGTCAATTATGCTCCTGGTCATGGAAAATGCAAATGGATCCCCAAACTTTCAACAGCTAGCTATCAGCACGAAATTGGCACTAATCGAGAGAAAGCACTTTAGCCACTTAATCTAACCATGACCTCCCGCACCCCTCAAAATGGGCCCATTCGAATGCCCTCCAAAACAGTTAAAGAAATTCGCAATGTCAATTGTCAATCCATTTGGTGAGTAAGTTTCAATCTGAAGTCAGGAGCAAAAATGCTCTCGATTCGGGGCCTACCACGGAAAGTATTTGCCTTTCACCTCTTCTGGTAAGGAAATACCCCCGTGTATTGATTATATTTTTCAGGACAAAAAATTGCATGCAGCGTATTGCAGCGTAAATAACACCTAAATTCTTTGTTGCAGCCATATCCTGGTCTCGAAAGGAGCCGACCCTCCGATACCAGCTCCGACCCGTGCCTCTGACCCCTTCGTTAAGAATGAAATCCAGGCAAAGCACTTGAAAGGTGAGCATATTGTGACAGCTGTATGTCTTTTTTATTAATGAATTCATGTATTTAAAAGATTGGTTTTTGAAAGCTAATTCGATTTCATTGTCTAGTGTAGTCTAGAATCATTAGGTCTTATTAGTTTTTAAAGTTATAGTATTTTTATGGACAAACTAGCACGTTACTCGATCTTACGATCCGGGATGAATGGACAGAAACCCGAGACCAAATTAGACTCTTAGAGTTCGAGTACCGTTGTGCCCGTCAAAACCGGTGCGACCGCTATTGTCTCAAATAAATCGAATTAAGCGCCTCCGATGCCACTGGGCCCATGCAAAACCCAATCCCAGCTCTATTGTTCTAAAGAATTTGAATTAGGTGCCTCCGGTACCAGTTGGCTAATCCAAACACGACCCTACCGTTATTGCCTAAAAAAAACGAATTTGGCTCCGCCGGCCTCACTTGGCCTAACTAAGCCCGATGCGACTGATGTCTCAAATACATCAAATTTTTAGCCACCGGCACCACCGGGTCCGGCCAAACCCGATTCAAGCTGTATTGTCTTAAAGAATTTGAATTTGGCGCAGTTGACAGGCTCGAACGTGATTGGTTGAGCTAGGACCGCAGCACAGGCAGCTGCCTCACGAACGTGATTGGCTGGGCTAGGCCCGAAACACAGACAACTGCTTCCATGCAGCCGACCCCTCACGTACCCACGTGAGTATGCCTGACCAGGGCGCATGCGCATTCCTCCGTACCTGGTCCCTTACACAGCCACCCGACTCCATGCTGCCGACCCCTTTGCAAACAGTCGCGAGTTGAATTCCTAGCAGGTAAAATTTTCTTTTGAAAAAAGTCAACTTTGGTTTGGGCGATAATTTTCGCTAAAATTAGGGAAATTTAAGGTATCGCTAATATGAATCCGTTCATTGGTTCCAGCCCACCAACGATTTCGTGTTTATAGTTTATAAGTTTTTCTTTTTGAAGAATGCGTTTTTCTACCTACATGATATAGCTTCGTTAAATCTTAGGAGCTCGCTGGGAGCTCGGCGTAAAGAATCCCATCCTAGTCCACTTCTCTGTTGACATCCTGGACATCTCACAAGTGAGCATGGCGAACTCGGACTTCCGGTAAGATAGGCCTTTAGCCTAGTACCCGTAACATTAGCTGACTCCTGACCTCCAAATTTTTGTCATAGGCTTGACATGAACTTGAGGCAGAGATGGACAGAGGAGTCCCTTGTGTCCCCTAAAGGACTCTTCCTGGCCACTGAAGATAGTGGCACACGTATTACTACGGACGGGGCCGTATTGGATGACCTCTGGACTCCAGATGTATATATCCCGAATTCTCGTCGTGCGGGTACGTATCTTTTGGATCTATTAGCATTACAGAATATAGAGTAATACAGTGCCTTTGACGAGCCCTCGACCTGTTGTGCCCTCTGCATGTCCAGATATTAATTCCCTGACTGAGAAGCACAAGACGGTCCTCATCTTCAAGAACAAGACCATCATTTACACTTCGAACATCTTTGTGGTTCTGGGCTGTCCAATGCAGTTCCAGTGGTACCCCGTCGACACGCAGTTCTGCAGGCTCCTCCTCGAAAGTTGTGAGCGCCTGATACTTAATATTCATTTTCGTATGCAATTGGCATGATGAATGGCGATTTAATTCTTGGATGTTTCCAGACTCCTATTCAAATGACAAGGTTAGGTTCAAATGGGAAGGCGTGCCAACGCCCGTTGTACTCCCTAAGAACTTTCGGCTCCGACAATTCGCCCTCCAAACCCCACTCAATTATTCAGTGGGCCAGCAGTTCCGCTTCTCACGGGGCAGTAAGTTTCCCGCAGTTTTTACCCGAAGAACTTCCCGAAATTGTCTCAATTTTCATTTATACAGATAGCTACTCCCGCCTCACGGTCCACTTTACCTTTCAACGGGAACTGGGTCATCATCTCATCCAAGTTTTTATACCGACCTTCCTAATCGTGGCCCTGTCCTGGTTCAGCTTCTGGCTAGGTCTAGATGCGATCCCTGGCCGCGTCTCGCTCCTCGTCACATGCATGTTGACCTTGGTCACCATGTACACCGGCCTCAAGTCCGACCTACCGCCTGTTTCCTACATCAAGGTGGGCTGGACCTTCATATTGTCAGTAAGCATCAAATCATTAGCCTTTCTTTGACCTTTCCTTTTTCATGTCGGCAGATGTTGGACATTTGGATGGCCGGCTGCCTCGTGTTCGTATTTGCTGCCATGAGCGAGTTCATTGTGGTCCGCTACATTTCCCACCAGAACAACGGGAAAGAAAAGGGGAAGGAGGAGCCAGAATCGAAGCTAAAACCCTATGTTCAGTTCTATGGGCGCCGAATGGAGGTCAGTCTAGAGGTAACCTAACCGGGTCATTTTGATTCTATGTATAATGCCTTAGCGTTTGTATGAAGATATACGTATATTCGTATAGAATGGGAACGTGAAGGCCTGGGACATACCTGCCCGGGATACTTTTCCCTATGACCTGGACCACGGAGTGGGCCAGAGGACCAAGATTCAAGAAGCCTGGGACGCCGCCCCTCCCTACTACAATGACCTCAGTTCCCAGAACTCGAGCCGGAGCCAGTTCCACAAGAAGAGGAGCCTGCCGGCTGTGCATAAGCGGAAGACAACTTGGGAGCGCATTGATAACGCTTCCCGGATTGCATTTCCGGTCCTCTTTGCATCTTTCATGGTCGTCTACTGGCCGGTCCTCCTCTACGGATCTGGGAATTCAAGTGTGGCATAATTTCCTCGATTTGGTTTAATAACCAGTAACAGCTTGACATTCATACATATATATATATTATAATAATTACGTATATTAATTATATTTTGAATTTCCCTTCAAATTCAAACAGTTACCTAAACCAAGTAGGTAAGAGTTGAAAACATCGGCAACGACGTTGTTCGACTTTGCTCAATAATATGGAAGGCTCTTTAATTTGGCATGATCGTGAATTTGGCAAATTCATAATATATATATCTTACATTTACCTACATATAACAGATGTTAGCAAAGAGTATTTTATTTATGGGAAAAAGATACATCTATTATGTAATCGTTATTGTATTACTTTATAAATTATGAATTTAGAATATTAACTTTACTTGTTCATGAATTAACAAAATCTTCGTAGGCTAGGCACTAAAATGGCCATCACCATCATCGAACTTCTTGACCTTATTTGAGAAGAAAAGGAATTAGGAAGTGAGGTCAAGGTTTCGTTTATTTTAGTCAGACCTTTACACAATTCCTGAGACCGAGGCCTAAATTGGTGTTTGATGTGTAATTTTGATTTTGAAAGAAATGTTCTGATACAATTAAAACAAACACAAGTTGCACCTGGGTATTTATTCCACAGCCAAAGTTGACGATGATGTAAAACTAAGAATTATTGAAATCCTAAGTGTCAGGGATATCCCCATGTGACGGACCCCTGGGCCGACATCCCGGACATAAGGAACACTAGAAAACTAGCCATCCGACCTAAAATGTGTTGTATGTACATTATACATATATACTACTTTGTAGTTCCTACGCTGATAGTAGAACACAATTGGCTGGATCAATTACGCATGCGTAAGGTAACCAACTAATTCGTCAGAATTTGTGAAATCCATAAAATAAAAACATTTTTTGACCTCCTTAAGTCACAGGTTAGGTCAAAATGGTCAAGTGTTATATATTTTTTGGAATCCACTAACAAAAGATTTCCAATGATAGGTCACTTATATATGTATGACCGAGTGACCTTTTGACCTCTGACCTCGTGCCTCCACTATGAATGTATGAATTTGTTATGGTTCCTTTAAGTGCGTTATATTACTAATAATTAATAATAAAGGCACTCTGTTGTGACTATGTCGTTCAGTTTCGGTGTCCATGACTTCAAAAATATTTTTCAGTATGATGCAGGGGTGATATACAAGGGGCATAGTGCGCGATGTGGTACTACCACCTACATACTACTATCATATGCGCCAACATAAAGCCCAATTTGTTTCAATTTAAGAAGAAAATAATTTGGGGGAATGTTGATGAATTTTCTTGGTACCTTACGCATTCGCAATGGGCCATATCAAGTGTATTCTAATTTCATGGTAGGGTCTAGTACATATAATGAATGTAGGATACATTTCAGGTCGACTTTCCAGCGCGCACAATATCGAAAATATTTGGCGTTAAGCGGTAATGTTCTTTGGTTGAAACTCCTCACATGACCTTTGAAAGCAGACCCTTTCAGTTTGAGACCTGCCTCCGAGTTTCGCTTGACGCTTGACGGTAGAGACAGAATTTGGGACATTTAATAGGTGCAACCTTTCAGAATTGGAACGTAACAACATAAATCGGCAAGATTGAGTTTTTTAACCTTTTAAGAGTAGACTATGAGCATTGTTAGGAGATTAGTGGTGACGAGGGTCATGAAGGTAAGAACCGTATGGGTCTTATGCGGGTGAAAATTCCCGTTGAGGAACCGGATCTGCCTACAAGATCGTAGCTGCCTTCTTGAGATCCCTGGCAATACAATCCTCTCCAAGCTCTTGAGTAGCTTCTCGGAGTCCCCGGCCACCTTGCCCATTGGCGCATAGATCCAAATGAGCCTGACCCAGCTCCCGACCATGTTGCCGAGGAAGAGGACGTTGGCCTCGAAGGGATACTCCTGGAGATGCCGAATGGTCGTGTGTGTGATCATGACGAGGAAGAGGAAGAAGACGAGCTGGAAGAACATGAGCGTGGTCCGGAATCGTATGTTGAAGACCTCTACGAGCCGGTAGAGGGCTCTGTAGGCGCGGAGGATGTAGAGCGGCTGAGTAGAAGTGATCGTGCAGGCGTTGAGGATCCGAAGGCTACAAACTATTCGGTTCACAAAGGTGAGGATGAAGATCTCAACAAAGGCTGCCTTGATCCAGACCACCGTGACGAGGATCGCTTCGTGGAAAACGAAGATGTAGCGGAGCCAGGCTTGGGCCTCATTGAAACCAAAAACGCTGTAAAGGTAAGGCGGTGTGTTAGGGAGCTGAAGAAAATGGAGAGATATGCCGATAACTGTGCTCCCAATCGTCTGGGCATAGAATGAAATGAGCGAAGAGAAGTAGCGCCGCTCTTTCAGCTTTTCATCTTTGGCTAACTCGAGGCCTTTTCCTGGACAGGCAGCGTTTGCTAAATTCCCTTTAAAAAAAAATTTACGCAATTAAAATTTTGAAAATTCGATTAAACGATAATAGCTAATAGCTACCTATTCACATTCGTAGACCCTGACGTCCAAGCGTGACACGTTAGTGTATGGCAAATGTACAGCATCCGATTGTGACATACATATGAGTTTGACGTGCGTAGCTTTCAAGCTTGGCATGTGAATCCTAATAAGTGCGCGGGTGTAGGCTCCAATCGTGAGATGTTAGTGTAGGGCGCCTTCTTAACTTTCAAGCGTGACATTTGAACTTTCAAGCGTGGAATCTGGAATGTAAAGCGCACGGGTAGCGTCCCAGTGTGGCATGAGCATGTAAAAGGAAGAGTAGCGCCCACGCCGTGGCCTGTGAGCGTGAAACGTATACGTAGGTTACAAGCGTAAACGGTGGGTGTACAACGCATGCGTGTCCAGTATATGAGTTCAAGGCGCATGAAAGCTATGTGCTATCGCAAATGTAACTGCAAGAAGCACTACTGGGTAAAAAGCGCTTCAAATTACGGTGGCCACATATTATGTAGTGCCTAATCACTTCACAAGCTTACGAATCTCCTCCTGGATTTGGAACCAAGACTCTATTAAGCTCGCCATCTCTTCCTCGTAGTTATTGACTGTCAAAATAACATTTGTCACAGTGATGCTGACAGAGACCCAGACAGACTGCGTAATAATCGTGAAAATGCTGATCCGCGTAACAATGGAGTGGAAAAATCGGAGGAACTGAAACGTCACTTCAACCAGGAGAAAGAGCCGGGTTAGGTGATAAATTAAGAACGTTCTTGACGTTCGTGACACACGAAATTGTGGCCACTGTCCCGGGTCCATTGGGAACCCGCCTAAGCAGGCCATGGTCACAAAGTATTCCCGATAAATTTTCTTCTCCATAGTTGTCCTGAGCTTGGATTTGCAGACTGACGTCTTCCTGTGGGTCCATACCTTCACGCGGTCCCGAATTTCGGAGTAGCGGCGGTTGTTACGATTAACATTGGCTCCCGGTTGTTTCAGCATGTTGGAATTGACTTGAACCATGTTTACAGTGTTAAATGGCTGGGCTACAAGGTCCGGAGTTTACCTTAATTTAGCTATTTCTGGTTCAGTAATCTGAAATTGGAACCACTTAGGCCCATTAGCTTAACATGGACAAAGTTCCAGACTTCAGTGCGGCATAAGTTATGAAACCTTTTACAGTAAAAAGTAATCAAGCTAGAGACCTATTCCAGAGAGAACTAACATAGCATAGAATCATTAATTCAGACGCTTCCTACGTAACTAATTCAAAGCTCAAACTAAGCAAGGAAATGAAACTCCATTAGGATCTTATTATGACCTAAACATTTTATGTGTGTTTTCCTCTTTCGGCAAATAGTTCGATAGGAGTACATTATGCATAATCCGAGCCTATAAATTATCGATCCTCATATATTTCCCGCAATCCAAATTTGACATATTATGAGTAGGTACATAACATTGCATAATTCTCAGCTACTATAATTTCAAAGCCCTTCATTGGCTGTTACTTTTGGGTTAATTTTGAAGTGATTTTGTGATTGAGCCGGGAGGTGCATGAAACTTAAGGAATAGTGTAACTGTTCAAGGCCGTCTCTATCTCCATCTCCTCAAATTTGAACCCAAAGCAAATAGACCCATTGTTGGCGAGCACGCGAAGGAGGAAGGTGTCAAAGTAGTAGAGGATGAGGTCAGCAGACTGGTTCCGGGACAGGGTCGTGCCGTCGTTAGCAAGGGAGTCTGCATAGGAAATAGTCTCAATTCATTTTAGTAGCTATTCTCATTCTGACTAAGAAGTATTATTTGTCCGTAAAGTATTAAGCCTTACTTGCACTGGCAAGGCCGCCCATGTTATCCAGCATCCGAACTGTGTGAGCAATCCGGATTCGGCTCACGCCCGGCGGCAGCTCCAACAGCTCAAGCCCAACAACGTAATGGCGCCCCAGCTCACTTACTTTTAATCTCCTAAAAACATTTTAGTTGGTGATAACGTGTTTCATTTCTCTTCAATTATTAACCAACAATTTTAGGCTTTACACTTTGTTGGATTATGTTTCTAGCCTTAGTTTGTTTGGTTATGTTCGGTTTGACCAGAAAGTCCACAACAACATATTCCAAAATATGTAGCTACGTTAACTTAGGTTAGGCTCCATTGCAAAAATATAATTTATTCAGTGAAAAACTGTAACATTAGTTAGGCTAGGTTTGGCTGCAGGATCCGAATGTATTCCACCGAAAGTAGCTACGTTAGGTTAGGTTTGATTGCAATAACTAAACATATTACGCTAAATTCTGCAGCTTACTCTTGAATGTGTGTACTTTTTCAATACGAATAACATTTTAAAAACGGGCCTTACCAGGTAGTTTGGAACCCAGTCTTAGCGATGACGTCGAACTGTGGGGAGAAGAGGCCAAGCCCCTTGCTCTTAAGCAAGTTGAGGTTGAAATCTGGTACTTTCCAGTTGACGGTGCTCCGGAGGGTCATACGAAGTGTGTCCAGGAGCACGATCCCAGTCGGATGGAGCGGGTCGTGTGCCGGCTCTGGAGCCCAACGTAGTTCCCAGGCAGAGGTCCGCTCTTTCTGGGTCACGTCAAGCGTGCAGCACAGGACCAGCACGTTACTTGGGATCATGTCCGGCTTAATGAGGAAGGGGTCCGAGAACCCGTAGTCATACTTGGCATCAAAGTTGTGCACAACAAGAGCTGCCTTCCCTGTATTTAATAAAGATAAGTTATAGTGCCAATCTCCCTTTCTCCATATACATTTAAGTTTACCAATGATATCCTTTCCCCGCTTGTTCCGAACCCGAAACCCGAGCTTGACCTCTTGCGTAAAATAGGGAGACGGAGGGCAGGCCTTCATGAGCCCAAAGGTGCAGTTTATTCCAGAATTGGTCCGCTTCTGACGAACCACGAGGCGCCTGAGCGGGATAGGATCCAGAAATTATGCCTCAACTCCTGATTCCTAAGCTTGAGGGCTTACCATGTTGAATTATGAGTGGGCTTGAGGATGCTTTCGTACACGAGCTTCGGGGAGGCTATGAAGCCCGTATGATCCTGCTGAGAGAACTTCTCAACGATCCAGACGGCCTTGCGGATTTCCTTCGGAACCTTCAACTGTAATAACATAAGACGTAATTACTTATTCAAGCGATTATAATTTGGTGTCGGAGAACATATGCATTTTAACGGAAAATTCGAAAATGTCACCAATTCGGTTGAATGATTCTGATTCGGACTCTTACCCATAATCCGTAGTAGCCAATGAAGAGGCAGAGGGCGACACCGAGAACGCCCTTCCCTGTCGGCTCCGCAATAGCCTTCCCAAAAATATCGGGGAAAAGATGGAAGAGGATGAGTGGAGAGAGAATGAAGACGGCAAGTGGGAGGAATCGATAGTGAATCTGGATTGGGCGGTTCCGGGACTCGAATCGAAGGATCGGTCTCCGGCCAGTTGGCTTCTCGCTCCGGCCACCAGTCCGCCGATCCGCTCCGCCCGGAAACAAGTTTCTCTGGAACAAAGCATAAGGATTAGAATTTTCCTTGAAATAGGAATAGGGAGTTAGATATTTACAATGGCGGATGGGATGAACGAAGCGGCGCTCCATCCGTCATTCTCTCTCCCAGGAAGGTAGAGAGTGTCAACAAGTCCAATGGGCTCGGAGTCGACCCGTTCCGGAACGGGTTCAGTCTGAGATCTCTCCTTTTCCGGAAACATACCATCATGATTCAATAATCACACATTTAATGTATCGAGTAAACTTCTAACTCTACTTGTGGAAAGTATGTAACAGTTTACTTTTCTGGTCCCACGACGAGGGTCCCGGCGGACGTCACGACGAGGGCTAGCCTGCATTTTGTAAGAACCTTTTCTGAAACACTCTAAATTAAAAAGTTGATATGGCTGAACCCGAAGACTGAATTAGAGAAAGGTTTCTGCTAAAGTAATGAGTTTACAATAACGTTGACGGTTGACAGGTGGAGATTCCAAGGCTAGTTGTTTCTATGACAATTGATAATTTGGATATTGGAGAAAATATCGATTAGCCTTGTTTAACTAAAGAATCGATTCATATGTACCCGGTTTCGATGCATTACGTCATGAAGCGATTTGCACTGATGGAATTTGTTCTCAATTGTTACATAACAGCCATATACCAGCATATGATTATTTACAAGAGGAAGTAATAGAAAAATGTAGGCTCTAGCCTCTAGCTCTATGTAGTACTTAGTACTTAGTAGTAGCAAATAATAAAAGCACTTTTATAACCTGGAGCATGGAGCGTGACAAGTCGTTGCCAATCACACACTGAGACAGATTGATTCAAGCTGACATGGTGACATGGCATGGCATCCGGTAATCAATTTTCGATTTAGCCGAATAAAGGAGTGCCATTTATCTGCCACTTGTCAAATACATTAAGGAAATTTAATTAGTACGTATAGGTATTAAAATAGCTTATTAAGGTATGTGCGAGGAGTATGTACACTTTATGCAGGATATAACTTTCAAACAATACCTCTTCTGTTTTCAGAACAGCCTGCGGATGGGGATGCTAGGCGAAATTTTCGCGTTGTCCTAAACTGCTGCGTTGGTTTCTGATTGGGGCCTACTTCGGGCTCACGGTTGTTGGACCCGTTGCATTGTCTATGTATTTCGCTGTAATTGGGACCCGGGATAACGTGAGCTCATTTGATGAATGTGGGCAAAGCCTATATATACTGGAAGAGCACTGATTCTGGTGGACGAGTTTCTATGTCCTTTTTGTGGATGAGAGCTGGATTGAATTAGAATTAATTTCCCGGTAAACAAACCTACGCTATAGCTTTGAAAAAGTTCAACATTGTTTATTTGATTCGTCAAACAAGCCCGCGCTAGTTTTGAAGAAAAATTATACAGATCGGAACAGAACTTTTCAACAAATTTTAGGGAACATGAGCCATGGGTGTCGATTTTCAGTGGAACAACATTAAATATTTGTAAATTACTTGTTCCACGCTTGGGCTTGCTTGGCTAGCAACAGAATAAGCTAATGCCCATTGAGATCCAGAAGGCATGAAAACTTTGAGTCTGAGAATGAAAAATTGGGCTAAGCTGCCAGTAAACGTAATCTGTTAAATTAAACCCGCGTTCCTATTCATAGGAATTGAGTATTTGAAGTCAGATTTGACAGTTATAATTCTGACTTATTTATATAATAACGGCGAAGATAACGGAAGATTTAGGTCCGAGAACTGTAGTAATCTGTAATTAAATATTTATTTGGGAGAGGTACTAGTAGAAGCTTAAGCTATTTGGTTCTTTGGCTGAGATGAATAAGGTTGAGCCTCTGAAAGAAAAGAATACAAAGGGATGTAAATATTTGGCTAAAGTTTTATGGGCCACTAGAACGGTTTTATTTGCATATTGTTTGTTCCATTTTCCCACGCCGCAAAACGACATTGATAGTACTCTTAATGGGATTCAATCCATTATATTTAGGAAGTGAATCTCTCATGGTCAGGCACATAAAATTAATGGCCTTTGAATGGACTTAAATGGGGGGCACTCAAAGCTCCATGCTCCATAGACGCAAAAAATAAGCCACTCCAATCCATTAAGATTAAGGCTAATGCATTACCTTTAATT
>JAQFZY010000359.1:0-31477 GCA_034696285.1 Hypogastrura burkilli
TGATTAAAACAATAAGGAAAATTAATGCGCCGCTATTGTCCTAAGTTTGAGGCGCTTTGATGCGACACCCTAACTACTGACAACTTGTCCCAAAAAGCTATTCTTTCCGCCCAAGGCTCGTCAACTACGTCCGGCTGGAGCCCAAGCACGTTGTACTGGAGCGGTGAGTAGCCTGCGGCTGAATCCGAAGATACCGGGACAAGGGATCCGATCCCAAACAATGGCGTTCTATTTAGAAGACATGGCTTAATGGCATTTCAAAGTCACGGGTCAAAGGTCTTACCCTCTAATGGCAAACTCCGCAAAAACGTTCAGTATGCCCCGGGCCATGCTTTCGTCCTCTTTGGGCACTTCGTCAAAGAACGGTGTGTTGAACATGTACTGGAGTTGATCGTAGTGGCTCACACCTACATTAGCGCATATAAATTGTACAGGGAGGCCATCTAGGTCATAGGGCTCGAACTCACCGTAGTCCCCATCCTTGGTCCCCTCACTATGCTGAAGTATGGACTGCGACCCCTTGAAGTTGAACAAGTACAAATAGACAGGAGCCTTGGCGGCGACCAGTTTGGCTGAATGATGGAGCCCATGGTGGAAGTAGCGGTCAGAGTACATGTTCGTGAGGGAGGTCATAGCATCGGGCTCAATGCGGGAGTCCCCAAGGTAGAACTTCCGAATGGCGGCCGAGGTCCGGTTGAGGTCAATGGAGGTCGACCTGTAGATGAGAGAGATCGGGGCGGCCTTGTCCCATTCCCAGTCCAGGACCCGGCTCAGCGGCTTGCTGTTGATTATGTCTACGTAAATTCGGGCCTAAGTTTCCAACTTTTCAGGAATATTTTCATTTGGATAGGCATACCTGCAGTATGGAGGAGCCCTTCCTCCGAGTTGACCCCGCTGACCCAAGGGACCTGATTCCAGTCCCCGCCCTGAAGTATCCTGTACGGTGAGTCCGAGAGAAAGGCTCCTTTCCCGGGCCGCTCAATCGTTGGTCCAATGGGAACAATGGGGTCAATGTACCATTCCTTAGAAAGGGAACAGGGCAGTAGTAAAAAAGTGACCTCTGACCTTTGAACTGTGCTTACCGAGAATCCTTGTTGATAGCGAGTAAGCTCTAAGGCATCCTGGCTCCTAAGGCAGGTCAAGGTCTGCGCAGTGGTTCCGCCGCAATTGGGCAGCATTTTGATTATTCGGGCCGTCTTGTCTTCCTTTACAATTGCCCAAGGCGCTAGGGCCGTCCCGCTCATTGACACAGCCCCGGCGAAGAGCCCGCCCGAAAGCGGCGAGAGCATGTGAAGCTGAACGGAGACCGCCCCTGAGTTCACGCCCATAATAGTGACACGTGTCGGGTCCCCGCCAAAGGCCCGAATGTTGTGCTGAACCCATTGGAGGGCCAGTACCTGATCCTTGAGTCCGTTGTTCCCTGACACTGTCCCGTCCTCAGTTTTGTAGAAGCCCAAGATCCCGAGGCGGTAGTTGAAAGTCACGAGCAGAAGGTCATCACGCTCCATCCAGTACTTGGGCCCATAGTCTGAGCCGCTCTCAGACTGGAACCCGCCCCCGTGGATCCAAACCACAACCGGCATCGGGGGGTCCTAAGGGTCAAAATTATTTTAGTTATGGGTTAAGGGTCAAAGGTAGGTCAAGGTAGGTCATTAATTGCTTAATTGCAAAAGATTGATCAAGGCCATTCATGACGCCATTCCATAATGCTTCCGCGCATGCGTGCATAGTTGATTCTGCATACAGGCGCTTTATATCTAGCAAGGTTCGGAAATGGCGCCGCTGTTTGAAAATACAATGTCTTTAAGCTGAAACGGGCCTGTGGGCTTATATACGCTGTAAGGCCTTACCGTTTGTTTCATCTCCGGCACAAAAACGTTGAGGTAGAGACAGTCCTCATGCCCTTCAACGGTGTTAGGGTCAAAGGCGTTGATTTGTGGACAAACGGCCGAGTAGTTGCTCTCCCGCACGCCTTCCCATCCGTCATGCTTGACTGGGGGCTGGAATTAAGAGCAAATCCATAGAAATGGCAAAAACTATACATCGAAAGTTATGAAGCGCCTTTGCTTACCTCGAACCTGAGGTCCCCGATCGGGGCCTTAGCATATGGGATCCCTTTGAACTCGGAGAAAGGTCGTCCTGTCCATGCTGACTTCTCCGTTGTCCCTGCAATTCGACCACGCTTAGTCTTTATAGTTAGTGAAGATGTGGTCCCCAAAGTGAGTGCTAGGAAGACTACTATTGAGGCCAAATATGGCCGGGACGAAGGTCTGGCCCACATGATGAACCCTTTGAAACTGAAAACGCGTGCTTGACATAACTACGTGTCAATTTTGTATTGTACAAGTACAAGTGCTAATTATTATCTAGCAGGAGATTAACGTAGAGCGTAATCTGTCGTTTTTCTGATAAACATTCATCTATTTAATTTGGGGTAGGCATGTCGAAAGTGAAGGCATACTCATATTATTGTCCTTTGCATCCTCAGGAAGCTTTTTTAAGTATTATAACCTTTGGATCCAATATTTCTTGTTTTGATTTAATTTTGATTTTGGATGCATACAAGTACGTATACTAGCTTTAGCTTCTGTGTTCTGTCTGGATCATGGACCTGTAGCTATACACAGATCACAGAACCTAGGGCGATGACTTGAGGCAAACGGAGCCGAACAGTATGGTATGGCCTGTACAATTAGAATGCAGACAGAGGAGAGTACAAGAATGCAAAGGATGAAGATGAGATCTAAAAATAGACCTCAGATCTCCGTTAAAGTGTCTGCACGTCCATACGTACGTAATGCATTATGCATACCAGACAGACGGACGTAAACCGTAGGCAAACCTGGAACTGACTTATTATTCTTGTAAAATAATTCTGTAGTCCACCAACCGAGAATTATAAGGCACATGATGGTTTTTATTCACCAAAAATAGCTGGAAAATATGGAGCTTAACACCAAATAATAATTAGCAGCTCAAAGCTGTAAGTATTACAAATTAAACTACCTAGAATTTTTGAGTAGTGTTTGCAGGGAGTACGTAAGGGTCTCTCTATCCTCCGCACAACTAAAATTTGAATACAGTATTTTGAAGGCAGGAGTATTTTGTAATAATATAAAATGGTGCTTAGGCTAGCATAAGTTTACAAAGGTCGCATAACTTGTATGATGGTTGCAGGCGGCTGGCTCAGTAAAAATTGTACAAATTTAATTGAAGGTCTCTCAAAATGAACACTTTAGGCTCAATATTGCAAATTGCATCTAGAAACTACGTATTTAGGTAAGAAAGGGTCACAGGCGGAGCAAGTAGCGGGTAAGGTAGGCCAGATCTAAGAGTCCAAGGCAGACGGAAGATTTGAATAAAATGTTCCATAATTTTGAAAAAGGGCGTGGTCACACAACAGTTATCCTAAAAACAAAAAATAAGGCATTTGTTTAGAGTTTGACTCAATCAATGTATGTTAATGTTAGGCATAATATTCTTGGGCCGCTTGCGCTGGAATTTGACAATGTTGGAATTTGGAGCCCAAAATCGCTATTACACAAAATATGGATTTTATGTGGAAAATGGCGTATTTATCAGCTAAATATATTGATGCACTGAGCATCTCGCAAATGCTCAGTGTACCCCAAAGCGCTACTGCTACAGGGGCACAACTTACCGCGCGGAATAGCGCGCAAAATGTACCAATTTTCGTATAACTTTCTTCGATCAAGAGATGACGCTCTATGGACAATTTAGTAACATGGGTCAATTTTGCAGTTCGCGCAGTCGTTGGCGCTGTAACTTTCTTTCCAGCTATCGTTCCGCGCAACTTCCTTTCAAGTCGAAAGTTTGTTAATATCATACATATTTAAATTCTCGGTTATATTTGGGAGAAATTTTGTCCGATTTGGGTCCGACGATCATTAACTACCCTAAAAAGGAGTGGCTGGGGTTATGCGCCTGCGCCGACCAGTCCTCCTCCCGGCTCCTTACCTCCGATTGGTCGGTTTACGACGAGGACCCCTGGAGCGTGACCCAGATGGCATGGATAATGCCCGGGATCCAGAAGAAGATGCAGAGGCAAATGTTGATGGCAATGTCAGTCCCGCAGCCTCGAACGAGGAAGACAGCGAGCGGCGGGAAGATGATTGCCAGGATGAGGATCAGAATGTCCTTTGACTCCATTCTTAAGGCTAGTCGGTAGGACTTTGCTGGATATCTGTTTCAAAGGAAGGCTGGGCTGGGTCTGAGGATCATAAAAAAGCGGAGCCTATTCTGCATACAGTTTAAGAATTGCTCAAGATCTCCAAGAAGGCCCAGCCTCCACTTTGTCCATTTAGCTCCTCCAGCCTATTTTGGGGTGAGGTGGACCCCTTCTTCCGTCTAAATGGAACACAGCATGTAAAGTTACTCTATGAGGTCTATAGTAGTGTATAGATAGGCACCAGAAGTCTGGGATCTATCTGGGACCTGCTGGGACTGACTGGGATCGTAAAAAGCGAAAGGGGAATTTCTTCAAGGCAAAAAATCAAGGAAGAACAACACTTCGCCCATGCCTAAAAATCCGTTATGGCTACGAGCTAAAATTTCCTTAATATTAGTTATGCCCAAAAGTATATAGTACTTATAAAGCTGTGTATGCAAATGCTAAGATAGATTTTAGATACACATTTTTCTCCATTTCTACGAGATTCATACCCGATTCATATTTAATACCACAATTTAGTCATATTGTTTGGTGTTGGTGTACATCTTGATTTGTCAATTTCCATTGCTTGCAAAATTTCATACTTTTTGTTCCTCATTTGGATTTAATAAAAATTCTATACGTAATAATATCAATATGGGAATCATTTTTGAGCATAATATCTATTTTCTAAGCTTTGAATTTGTTTATATTAGCGCTAACAGCCTAGAAAACGCCTAGCCATGATGCATTAGCGTTATAATTTTATGATGCTATAACTATGCTATGTTATGTATGAGAGAGCTGTTAAATTGGGCACTAATACGTTCCGACCGAAGCCTCTGTCATGCATCTGTGTCTTTGGGGAACAATTGGAATGGGTGTCTTTGAAGGTCAAATTCAAAAGGAAAAGTGATTATTGTACATTATATTCGTCTTCTTGATGCATATATGTACATATGTAGGAAGGCGTACATGGTACATGATTCTGATCCAACACACATAACTGAGATATGACTAAAATAGGGATGATGACATTCGTAATCCACTCAGGCAAAGCTCTTCTGCAACAAGGTACATGATGATACATTTATGCAGCTTAATGGATATATCTTGAGACTTACGAGTACATGAGTTTATGACCTGAGATTATCCGTATCCGTATCTGTCTTACATTAATTGGAATACCCTCTGCAGCAGCAGCCAATGGCAACACCAAACTTCTGGTTCATTACAGTTGGGGTCATTCCACGAATAGAATTAATGTGTAGTAGTACGGGTGTGTGTAAATGTGAACAAACTAGCCGCACAAGCCCGCGCTTCTTATGAAACAATGAAATACAGAGGGTGCGGCGGCCTTATTGAAACACTTTTAATTGTTCAATTGCCTAGTTAAGACGACGACGATGGATCCTGCGAGTTGGTTCTACGTGTAGCTCCTTTCATTGTGCACAACGTAACCTCACTTTCCACTCAGCAAACACTTTTCCGACTGTTTCCGGGGTAACCCTGGATCACTCATCAAAAGCATTTTTCCGAAATCAACAAAAAGTTGAGAGCTCGTCGGCGGAAAAGCCGCTGTTTCAGGTACCCAAAACCAAAAAAAAACATGGGACTGATGTCAGGAAGCTTGATTGGTATTTCCTTCTTGGGGATGATCGTTGTCTCCAATCTTGACTTTCGGTCAGCTGCGTGAGCTGCGCTTTTCTTCGACGTGTGCTGCCAAAAGTTTCGCTTTCTGATGTGATTCGGGGTCAAGGCGTAGTAACGGGTCTTTTTGTCCTAATCTTCTTTAATTATTCGCCCAAGTGTTCCAGAACTGACCTTCAGCAGTTTTGTCATCTGGTTCAGGCTAGAAGGGCTGTCTTTCGAGGTCAAGGCTGCCAGCTTCTTAAAGAGCTGTTTTGACCTCAAAGGATTTAGCTGAAATTTAGGGGTCACAGGCACGTTTTGGGCAGCGGATTTCCCTCTATTTGTTTTCTAGTCGATATATGAGATATTGTTGATTGACTAACCTTGTGACCCTTGACCTTGAGGCGGTTTCTGATTGATCGCTGGCCGTACTTTACTTCGGAAAATACTTCGACGATGACCTCAACTTCAGGGTCGAATACCTTCGGCATGATGACAGTTATCAGGACGGTTTTCTTTGTGAGGCTAGAAGAGTGTATGTACGAAATTCCCGCCTGTGAACTTCAGTCTCAAAACTTATTTGGATGGTCTTAGGACAATAGCAAAAGTGTTTCAATAGGGCCGCCGCACCCTCTGTAGTACTAAATTATTAAGGACACAATTTCTGGGGTACATGGGCCAATGGCGGCATTAGCTAAATCTTCATATTCTCTATTGGATATTTACAGTAGAATTTGTGCAAAAAATACAGCCCTTCGTAGACCGCGCTAGCTCGGGCTTATTTCCCTTGCACTGTATCAATATTCCCACGATTTCAAGCTTTCAGCGGATTCTAAACCTTCACCAATGAATATACTAGGTATTACATGATCACGGAATGCCCTGAAATTTTCCGTAATGCAATAAAGAAAGCATGCCTTCGGTTTTAGCCCGTGCTTTTAAAGGGCTACTATTAGTCAGTCCCGAAATATTTTGGCAAGGAAGCTTTCCCCGGGTCCTGCCAGGCATAAAATTGAGGAGGACCTGGGTGCCAAATGGAGGACAGAAGGGACAAATATATGAGTAAAAAAATGTCTTATTCAGAAAAGCATTACTTTCCCTGGGTCCGAGATAAAGGACTGAACTGAATGTATGGCAGAGCCTATAGGTTCCTCAAAGGATATAGGCATTTTCTCCGAAGAAAGTATATTCGGATACAACCAGGAGTCTTATAGGCCTAAGCTATTATGCTAGTCCTAAATTGAGCTCCTGTACAAGGGATATATGGCATTTATTCAGAGCCAAGGACGAAGGTTCAGTTTAATGGCCTATTGAGCAGACGACAAGTTCCAGATTTAGTTGTCCTACCCCGTCTATGGAGTTCAAATGGAAATGGAGGCTCTGCTACAGCTTTGCTGACTCTTTTGTTTCAACTTTGAATAGAGCTTCATAAGGTACTGCATCCGCTCCTTTGAATACGCGCTTTACAAACTGCCTAGCGACGCGACAGTACCAAATCTTAACATTCCACTTGGTGCAAGTCTCTAATCAAGCGTGTCTCTTTCTTTGCTGCTTGTGCGCCTGTTAAATCCTTACACATGCTGTGCGCATTCGCATACATATTCAATAAGTCGGTACGTGAGCATGCGCATGGTCATATGCCACATTTGCTAACCAGCTGTAGATAGTAACTTCTGGTGGTGTGCATGCGCATGTATAATGCAGATAGCCTTGATTTTCATGCGCGTGCGCATGCATAATCTACATTTTCTTGGCTGCTGTTTCAGCATGGCAACCAAATTTCTCATCATTTCATCGAATCCGTAATCCGTACTATTCTATTGGCACGAGTTTGCCAAGTTCGCTTGAACTTGAGCATATTCTATTTGATCTGTGAAAGGATTCATGGTCATTCTTCTGACAGGCTTTATAAAGTAATGGAATCAGGACTCAAATCGCATGGAAGAAAATGCGGGAGTAACGACTATTTAATCCGCTCAAGTCCCAAACCCCAAACTTTCAGTATTATTGGATGAGAATGGAATTGAAATTGATCCAAAAGCCACGGCTGCTCAAATATAGGTTAAAGCTGGAGGCCCGGTTCTACCACTAAACCTTTGGTCAACGTTCACGTTTATTTTCGGGAATTAGAGGCGGGGGAAATATATTTGATTTTTATTTTAAGAGTGGCTGCGGAAGTTTCAGGCTTAAGAGGCTGCTGTCACGACGTCCGCAAACCATCGCTGGAGCGGATTACCTTTCCCGCAATCTCCTTCTGTTGTCCTGTTGATTGTATAGGCCCAAATTGGGATTTTAATAGAAAGTTTCAAAAACGGATTTGGCTTATTTTATGAATTATGGAATCACGTACCCCGAGGCCTGGAGACACTTCCCCGTTGTTCGGCTCTGGAATTGATACTTCCCGTGCCCAACGTAGGATATCTTCCAAATTGTAGAACCTAGTGCTTTGTCGCTTGAGAGAGGGAATAACGTCCAGACTTCTTCGCCTGTAAAATTCAGAAACCCAAAAACTGTTTGAAATGATTTTTTTTTAAGTTATGTCAAAAATTAAATGTTCAAATTACGTCAAAATACAAAATATTCAAAATCCTAGAATAAAATAGAACTACTATCTGATGTTGGAAAGTTATTTTGGCATTGAGATCTTACGTAAACTACAGTATCGCACTTTTGGTTTCACTGCAAAGTTTGTGCAGTATATTAATTTTCGCTATAGAGGCGCCGCAAGCCGCTTACCTTTATCCTCCGACTTTTCAAATTTGAACTTCTGATTCGCGCTCCCGCTGTATTCGGCCTTCCTCGGACTTCCATCAGCTCCTTCCGTAAGAAACTTAGTCAAGAAAATCGCAAATTAATTTCGAATTTTCGTAAACAGAAATTTGCAGAACTGTTCCTATACAGCTGATGGACTCGACTTGATATTGTTTGCATGACATCGCGACTCAAATTATTTTGGCTAAAATTTTTACTTTCCCGTCAAAATTATAAACTAAATTTTTCCAACTTTCTCCGGCTATATTTGTATTTGTGCTTACCCTTCCATCATGCTGATTCTGGAGCTTGAAAATCCCATTGTGGACTAATGGAGTTGGCTCCAGCCGGCCTTCCGCCCATTGTACGATTTGGAGCAGATCAAAGGTAAGAAGAAGGCAGAGCCAGATCAGGGACTTGAAGCTCATTTTGGATGGATAGTCAGAGTGAGTCTGGGCCTTGTTGCAGAAAATTGAAAGGGACCTTCCCTTCTTTCCTATTCCCGTTCCCTTGCGTTGTTGGGCTAATTTGGCATTTGGCTCCGGTCTCTGGGGTTAGTTATGCAAATTTTATTGCAAACACTAAGGGAGAACCTGTGGCTGTAATTTGTAGGGCTTCGGCATTTGGCTTGTTTACTTACCTGTTTTGGCATTGTGAAAGAAGGTGGACGGAAGACGGGCCCACTAATTTAGCTTCCTTAATTATTCAGGCAAACATGCGGTAATCAGAGACTGTGACAAAATACATGTTCCTACCTACCACTCCTATTGTCTTTGGTTGGGGAATCCTGAAGGCAATATTATAGTCTACAGTAGGCTCTAATTTCTCATATCTGCGTATGTGTAGTGGCTTATGTTTGCCGTCATGCAGTATAGATTGTTTTATTGTTTGACGATTAATCGGCTGTATTTTAATTTAGCACTAGAGGGATAATGGAGGCGCCTTAATATTCGAATTCAGAAATCATGTGGACCAAAATCCATAATCCGAGAGGAAATATTTATTTATTTAACTACTTACATTACCTTACAATCACTGTGCTCACAGAAACCGTTCGTTCATGGCTCTACATGTGCTATAGACTCGATTTAGACAACACAGCTGGATTGCATTAGAGTAACCGCAAGTCAAACTTACACATTTTCGAATACCATTAAGAGAAGCCATGAAAGCCATACTTAGAGTGATATAAAATTTATTCCCGCAAATACGTGTGTAGAACCAAGCAGAAGGAGTAAATTTAAGCGTTATTTCAGCAACTGCAACTCCAACTGCAAAAATATGACAAATGAGAAGAATTTTGAAGAGAGCCCCGAGATTTGTGTCCAGGGACTGCTTGATCTCTATTGTTTTCTTGAGGGAAAGTTCCAACTCGTCCCTTGATTTCTGGTAGTAAATCCGCTTCCACATGTGATAGATCCCGGAACTGATTAGTGCTGAAATCCGTCTATGAATAAAATCCCCCAAAAAATATGGCAAGACCCAGTAGTAACCTTCCGGCCGAAACTCATCTTTCCCTTGACCCAACTTAATCCGGTTTTGGTTAAACTTGACGAGGTCATTAATCTCATGAACACTACCTACAAATGCTCTACCAGTACATGTAGAGATGTAATTTAAGGCCGAGGATTTCCAATTGAATAGTCTGAGATCCATCGAGAGTGTTCTTACGGTTTTTACTTCTCGAACCATGTCGTCTAGTTTCTGTGATTGCCAAATCCATCCAAATTCGGAAGATGAGAAGAATCGGCTCGTCCTCCAATTTCCTTGTTTTAGTCCATTTGTTGTCTCAGAGAAATACCTATAATCGATATTGAGTTTGTTGACGAGTATTGCCACGGAAAAGTTGGCCAATTCTTCCAACCTTTCTAATTCTATTTTCTCTTGAATCGGTTTGATGATGTCTGCCGTGATCCCGGCCTTGTACAAGTTCCCTAGAATGATTGAGACGAAGGCAAGGACCATGAAGGAAATTCGATAAACAGTTCTGCGGTAATCGAAATCTAACTTCTCGAACCCGTTTTCCAGAATCACGGATAAGGCATAAAATATATGTCTGACACAGTTTTGTATGATCATTCTTGACCCCAAATTACAATACAAGCTGACTGAGAGAGTCATCGTGATTAAGAAAAGTACAAGTACAAATAGGAGCCAAATGTAGTTGTCAAATGGTTCTAAATAAACAGTTAGCGGAGCACTCTTGTGGAGTCCATGACAAGTCAGAAAGTTAAAGTAGTCAGAGTCCGTCAAATACAAAGTGTGGGCGTAATATTTGAATTGAGCCCAATCACCTACCGTACCAGTTCTAATTCGGTCGTAATAAATAGGGAATAGCATCGGATCTGAGAATCGGGAAATGTTAGCGTTTTCCCTTCCTAAGTCTAAACAATTTTGAGCCGACCTTAAGATGAAGGCCGAACTGTTGGCCGGAGTCTGCTCAAAGAGGATTCCTTGATTGACTCGAACGAAGGTGAAGCTTTCCCGATGTCCGAAATAGTAGTCGCTAGGACTCATCGTTCTCAGAAAATTCATGCTCGGATGCTGGCTCAGAATTAGACAGTCTCTGGATAGTACGGGTGATTTTCTGGGATATGGTGGCAGAGACGTGGACACAAGTGCCACCGCCTGATATTTTCCGATCAATCTGTTCTGAAGCGCAAGGTCCATTGCTTGCTTGCACCTTGAAAGGTCACGCATGGTGCAAGGAACATGGACCGATAATTCAGACGAGAGGCACTTAACATTGTAATCGAGGCAGAAGCGCCGAATATGAGAGATCCCCGATATTTCCAGTTTCCAGATATTCCTCCGATAATGCATCATAAAGTACTCCATATCCTTACCGTCCAAATCAAGGTGCTTGTGGCCTAGCGTCAAGCTGTACGACTTCACGTTTTGTGCTTCCGGTACGATTACGCAAAAGATGGTATGGGTCCAACTCCGCTCTTTCTGCGGGGAACCATACCTCGGTTTCGAATCGTGGTTATTTCTGAGTATACGATTCAGTACAACAAGAAAGGGCTCTAGATTAGCTTCTGCTATTTTTGGTGAAATAATCAGAGCCTCAATTGAGCAGAATGTATATTTACGAGGTGGCCAGGGCTTTGGATAAAAAACGAAATTGCTCCACTTCCTTCGGAGCCAGTTGTACGTTGTTAGGATCAGCGGATGTTCGGTAGGGCCCAGATCAATGGACTCTGTGTCTTCGCCTACTGTGTACACTCGAACGGAGCAGTTAGGATCGAATCCCGAGAGCCATTCCTTCAAATTTATGGAGTATTGTGATTGGACCGGCCAGATCCAAAATGTGCATAACGTTGAAATAAAGAGTAACTTCTTTGCGCTGATTTGGTGCTTCATATTTCTCCTCCTTCACTCGGTCTGGTCTCGTGAACAAGGAAATCAAGACTGAGGCTTTCCAATCCATTAGTCAGCCTTTTTGTACTTCATATACCATGCATGACCCAACTTAGTTTGATATGTAGGTTGGAACATAGAAATGCTTGAATGAATACTCGAAATGGGCTTTGGGTACTCTGAAAGCATATTAGATGACTCAGTAGAAGTTGTACGAAAACAGATGATATCATCGAGACACTCAGAACGTCAGATCCATAAACTCGTATTCGTACTCGTAAAGACACGAGCCGAAGGCGAGGTCGTTACTTGTTATATTATAGTTATATCGAAATCCCTCCTTTAATAAACACAAAATTGTTTCAGAGCGTATTTGACTGGTAACAGTTGACTTCTTTTCCGGCATTGTTTTGATGCAAGTAGAGCGTGATGGGCTTATCTTGGATTAGAATTTGAAATGATTTTAATTATATTTTTATGATGAATGATGAAGTTGAGTTGTCTGCCAGCGATACTTTGGCATTCAAAGTCAACAAATTATTTTGTGATTTAAAAGCGATGAGTTTATTTCGAGTCTTCTAAATTGTATGTATAATTGATCCGCTTAGTATAAGAATGTATTCGAATTTACGAGGGTTCTAATGCATAATTTAGACAATTTGACAGTTAATCACGGAGAAATAAGAAATAAGCCTCGTCTACTTGCGCTGCATGCTTTGCGCACTTTATATAGAGATCATAATTGGATCCTCCTAAAGCTACCAGATCCGAAAGTTAAACAATTTAGAAGAGCGCTAAGGAACTATTTTCGCAACTTTGATCAGCTGTAGCTCTGATCGGAATGCAGTTTTTAGCGTTTAGCCACTTTACATGCGTATAGATTGGGTACATGAGGACAACATAGCGACGGGTTTGGCTGGCCCAATTCATATTCGGCCTGGTTATCGGTGGTCAAACTTGACCCCGAAAAACGGGAAAATTCGGTTTCTGACGAAAATATTCACCGATTTGGAAAAGGACCAGCCACTTAGTTTATGGCAAATCCCCCTCAGACAGATTTCGCCACAACTTTGCATACTTACGTAGTTTATCACCTTGAACAACTTTCCTATAGGCACAATTGTCGTATCTCGACTCCTTTAGCCTCTACGGGTCATCGAAGGTCACATGGGGTAAAAATCCCCCCCCCCCCCAGATCAATTTACGTGAAATTTTGTATATTTACGTAACTTTTAGTCCTGAAGAAGGTTTAAATAGACCTCAAAGGCCTATCTCGACCCGATGTTACAATAAATAACACGGAATTAAAATGATCTTATTTGAAATATTATTTCAAAACTTTGGTGAGGAAGTCTGCTGTAGTTGGTGAGAGAATTCGAGTTAATAGCTATGGTTTAAATATACCTCTTAAATTATTGGACCCGCCAGCAGCGCAAGATCAGGTCAACTAAGATGTTGTACACTTCCTTATCTGATATCTGAGTAAGCAACATAATAAGGTTGTATTTTTTGTAAAAAAATGAATATATCCTTTATTTTGGAATGTTAGCGAACTTGCATGTGTATACGAGCATTCGCATTCTACAGTGTTCTAGGTTTGGTTTATGTAAAATATTAACCAATAAATGCCCATACGTTACTATTGTTTCACATTTAAACCTAGAAAGTACCTAGGAAGTGGTTTCACTAATTTTGCGTCTGTACTTATACATATAGTCGAATACTGTACACAAAGTTACAGGTATTGAAGTAGAAACTAAAGCTGGTTATTCAGAATGAAATAAGATCCGACTTCCCCAATCATCACTGTTGGAGCATTCAAGTGCCCGCTAGGAGACTGCGGCATTACTGAGCTATCCACAACTCTGAGGCCAGTGGTTCCAAGAACCCTGTTAAATATTATAATTATAAAATCAGAAAATCACGTAATCATAACCACAACTATTGAGTACTTAGATATTTAAATTTTTAGATTATAATCTACGTACCGTAGCTTTGAATCCACAACAACGGGTGAAGAGAAGCCCGACTTTGGGCTTCCCATCCGGGCAGTCCCGCTCGGCTGACAAACTGCACAAAAACAAATCCAAAGGAAATCCAATGCTGAAATTACCTTATTTCCCAATTTTCTGGCTAAATTCTATATTAGAGGCAGTCCAGAGGTTGAGAACTTACGGGTTACGACCTCATGCCGAATATAGCACTCCCAATATTCCCTGCTCTTGAAAGTTGTGTGTTCACAGCCGGGAATCTGATGATTGGGCAGGAGCTCGGCTCCAAGGGCTCTGAAGGGTTTCGTTTTAAAGACGTCCAGAATCCGATAAACACCTTGCCAGTTATGAGATCATATTCCATATAAACGGAACCTTATAGAATTTCCTATGGGTAGAATTGGTCAGTACCGTCAAGGAGCCTCGCAACGTCGGAAGGATGACTCAGGAACTTGGGATCAATATTGGGCCGGTCATTTGGGTCCCTGCTCCTGAGCCAGAGTTCCCCATTACTCTTAGGCCTCTTCAGAATGGCCCCGCAGTTGAAGTAGTCCTTGTAGGCGTCCTTCCCCATCTCGTTGTAGCCGCCGCCGCAGAAGAGCTCAACGTCCGGCCAACGCGTGTCATTGGTTTCTGTACTGCTAATGAAGGCTGCTGCGCGGGGGTTGAAGAACGTAGCTGCTGGCGCACCTAAAATTCAGTATAGGGTTTATATTTAAGCGGAATTAAATTTTACTAAGCTCTTTATATGGGAAGCCAACAAGCCCCGCGCGAAAGCGGAATCAGCTACTACATTTTCTAAACATTTCTAGCATATGCGTGCCATAATATTTCAATTCAATAAATTATCGCAAATGGCAAAGAAATGTTTAGAAAATGTAGTAGCTGATTCCGCGTTGACTAGTGTTTCATATCAACACATTCACACACAGAAGCATTCTGTATTGACGACAAACTTCTACAGCGCCCTAAGTATTTGACGACAAACGAATCACATTTCAGTTGAGTTTGACTTTAGCGACCAAGCAAAGTTGTCATATTATGCACACAAACTACAGGCCAAGGCGTACCAGTCCCACGTAGGATATAATTGGCAACTCCAGTGAGCGTCAAGTCACGCTCTGGTATAAATGCCATTGGCTTCTTCAGCGTGGCCGATACGAAAAGGACGAGCTGGTCCTCCAAGCCTTTCCCAACCGGAAGGTCCACAAGCGGTTTGATCTGTCAAATATGAACAAATAATGAGTTTTTACAGTTTTTGAAGAATTTTCTGTATTAGATTTCTTCGTTTGAATTTTTACGCCGATAGACTGGAGCTGTTCCTTTGGGCCGATACCAGAGAGCATGAGGAGCCTTGGAGAGTCGATAGAGCCGGCCGACAGAATGATTTCCTTTCGAGCCCTAACGTACCTTGGTATACCGTGCCGAACGTAATGGACTCCAGTAGCACGTAAGGCATCAGTGAACGATACCTACGTAAACACTTATTTAAATGATTTATGTTTAATGTCACCCAATAAATATAAAAAAAGTAGCAAGAGTTATATTTGCTCATTTGCTTATTTTATTTTGGGCTAAGGTATATATTTTTGGCCAGCACTCGTAAAAATTGAATTAAAATTACGTAAGCTTCCTGCACAGGAATGTAGTAATACCTTGACAGCTCGGGCATAGCGGTAGAGATGCAAATTTTTCCGACTCATTACATTCCGTATGAAACCTTGGAACGTTCCCCACCGTCGTCCGTTCTTGATATTCTTATCCAGGTAAGTGTAGCCTGTACCAAGAATCAGAGCCCAAAGTTTAGAATATATGAAAAACAATTACAACTTTTGGGTCAATTTATAACATACAGTTGAATCAATTCGCTTTGTAGAGACCAAACCGTACATGGCCTAAGTAAATCTAATTTAACCGAATTGAGGCCAATGTAGTGAACTTGATAAAAACAACCAGGATTGTACATTTTTAAGAAAAATCCATCATTTTACTGTTATATTATTTTTTTTAGACCAAAAGGTATTATTTTAGAACGAATCAGGAAATTCACCTTCACGGAAATCCGAACTGAGGTCCACATTGTCCATTCTCATCTCCCTTGTTGCCCTAAAGAATAGGTCAAGGTTCTGATCCGTGAAACCCTTCCCGACGTAGAGCTCTCCGCCAGTCGAATGGACTTCTCTATCTGCAATTGTGAGAATTGTTTCGTTAAAAATTGTTTTCTTTGTATTCTGCTAAAAAAAAGTTGTATTTTGGTCCGCAAGTTATTTACTAAATCTGGCGTGTCCTTGATAGTCTTCGGACTTCTGGAAGAACTTGAGTACGTTGGCATATGACCAGTCTCTGTCTTGCGCCATATCGGCCCAGAGATCGAAATCCTTAGGACTTCCTCTAAATTCCCGTATGAGAATATGCATTTAAAGGCTCTTTACTTTTTTTGTACCTGTAATCATGGCCTACTTACCTTACGTGATTCATTGCATTCACGTTGCTACTCCCTCCAAAGCCTTTGCCTCTTGAAAAGGCGCAGCCGCGCTATGAGGCAAAAACACTAAATTAAAATACTTTTGCGGGCGGGACAAAACTCTAAGTTCAAAAATGTTGGCGTCATTTATTCTCCACCCAAGGATAAGTTAGTATTAGTTAACATCGATTGCGCCATTTTGCGTTGTTTAGCTGTTCTATCATGCGGGGAAATCAGCAGCAAAAAAACTCATTCCATTCTTGGTATGCTTTAAGCTTTTAGCCATGCTAACTTAAATTTTCAAGATTACAGGAATTTCCAAGCAATATGGAGTGAGACCTACCTTCTCCGCATCTGGATTTAAGCATCCATCTTTCTGTTTCACTATCTCGTATGCAAAATCCGTGCTTGGGGAATTGGCATAGTAGAACAGGCTAGGGACCAAAGTAAAGGGATTTGGATCTCCGCCATACTCCAAAACCAGGACAGAGTTATTTGCATTCTGAGACAGGCGGTTCGCAACGACGGCTCCAGCAGATCCAGCGCCAACTACGTTAAGAACAATTGAAATTATAAAATTTCCGCAAGCCTTACTTCTGGCTAAACGGGCTAACGTACCGACAATGTAGTCAAAGACTTCCTCCTTATTTTGCAAGTATTCGGCTTTCGCCGCTGCAGCTATTCGGTCCGACGTCTCTTGTAGCCTAGAGTACTCCTCAATCATTTGGGGCAAGTACTTGAAGAACATGACGACGAGCGGCATGATGGCGGGTGCAGTTAGGCCTGCAAGGCCCAATAGGCTCGGCCGCATCCTCAACAAGGAATTTGGCTCCCAAATTTAAATTTCAAACGCCGCTGACCTAAATCCCACAGAAAGAGATCTGCAATGCAGAGGTGACGCCAGAATAGGGCTATAGGGAATACTTATTTCTTAACTATATTCACTATACTATAAGAAAAAATGTAATCTTATGTGACTTAATTAAACAGCGATGCCAAATTATTTTGTTCTCCGCTAAATATTTGCATACTGGAAAATGTAGCCATATCTACCCTAAAAGCCACTAATTCTCCGTATTATTAAGCAGTATTGGTACAGGTTCCTCCATTTTGGCTTTAAGTGCTAAATCAAGAGTAGTTCCAGTGGTAAGTCATTATGAGCTAGCCAGTGTGTACAGCTGGGCACCTACCTTTAAGAAAAATTAGATGGCCGAAAATAAACTTACGTTGAAATTAGTTTATCCGTTGAGAGCCAACTACCCTGGAATGGATTGTATGTAACAAAGGTAAGGGAATAACTGAACGACTGAATATCAGGGATACGTGAGTAAATAGTGGGCCCATAAGCTAATTATTTGGCTCAAGATCAGAAGTCAGCGTTAATCATAATCAAAAGTTTTAGGGAGCCCATTCCTGTAGATCTAATGTACAATAGTCCCTTCCATCATCATTGATCATGGTTCACCCAGACCTACATACATCCCCTAAATGAAGATCAACTTGACACTCAAACTTGTGTGCATTAACGTAGTTGCAATATTTTGAGCCAGCATTCTGCGAGTGCCTAACTATAGTAGAGTACATACCTTGTTGCACCCTGCAACAACGAATCCCTATAATTCATAATACAATACAAAAAATACAATAGGAAGAAGATTGATCACTTTCGCTTTGCTGATGGTCGGGTTATGGTTTAATATTGAGAGGAATCGCGTGTTCAGGCAGTCAGGAATCATAACATACAAGAAGCTATTAAAGTGTGATATACATTTCCACACATAAGTGCGTAGGACCAGGCACAAGGAGTGCATTTAAGTGCTATTTCAGCAATGGCCACCGCAACTGCACAAATATGACAAATCAGAAGAATTTTGAAAAGAGCCCCTAAATTTGTGTTCAGGGACTGTTTGATCTCTATTGTTTTCTTGAGGGAAAGATCCAATTCGCCCCTTGTTTCTTGATGATAAATTCGTTTCCACATGTGATAGATACCGGAACTGATCAGTGAAGCCATTCGTCTCTGAATTAAATCCCCGAAGGAATATGGCAAGGCCCAGTAGTAACCTTCCGGCCGAAATCTGTCCTTCCCTTGACCTAACTTGATACTATTTTGATTGTACTGGATCAGGTCATTAATTTCTTCAACGTTGCCCACAAATGCCCTATTCCTGCATGTAGAGATGTATTTCAGCGCAAAGGATGGCGTGAGGAATAGCCGAGGATCCACCGACATCTCTTTTATGGTTTTCATTTCTTTGGGCATCTCGTCTTGCGGGTTTACTAAATGTCGACCAATCTCAGACCAAAGGAAGAGGTTGTATCCTGAGCTACCTCCAGCATCCTTGGAGATCCCAGTTGGCGTGTCAGTGACATTGTCGCTGCTGTACATACTGTTGATGATGATTGCCACGGAGAAGTTCCTCAGTTCCTCCAACCTTTCCAATTTTATTTTCTCCTGAATCGGCGTGATCATGTCTGTCGTGATTCCGGCCTTGTACAAGTTCCCTAGAATGACTGACATGAAGGCAAGGACGAGGAAGGAAGTTCGGTAGACGATTCTGCCAGAATCCCGCCGTTCAAGCTGCAAGCTCTCGAAGCCATTCTCCAGAATCACGGATAAGCCATACAGGAAATGTGTGACGGGCTGGCCTATGATGAACTGGCCAGGAGTAGTGTCCCAATTAAGATACAAACTGACTGAGAGCGTTACTGTGATTAGGCCGAGTGCAAATAAGGATAAGATCCAGATGTACTCATCGAACGGTTCAAGATATACCGAGAGTGGCGCCCTCTTCCGGA
This sequence comes from Hypogastrura burkilli, assembly GCA_034696285.1. Taxonomy (NCBI): domain Eukaryota; kingdom Metazoa; phylum Arthropoda; class Collembola; order Poduromorpha; family Hypogastruridae; genus Hypogastrura; species Hypogastrura burkilli. The sequence continues at coordinate 19,169 of JAQFZY010000359.1, forward strand.
GCCCATGGCAAGTGATAAAGTTAAAATAGTCGGAGTCTGTCAAGTACACGGAGTGCCAGTTGTAAGGAGAATTTAGTAAGTAGCTCGTTTCTTTAGTTGCTGCGTACTTAATAGTAAACAACTTGTGACCCGAAAAGAGGCTCTCATATTCCTTTCCTTCCAACAAACATTTCTGATCTCTCTTTAAAATGAAGGCTGATTTGTTGGCCGGAGTATTTTCGAACAAGACTGCTTGATTGACTCGAACGAAAGTAAGGGCTTGGCGATGCTTGAAATAGTAGTTGCTTGGGCTCATGCTTCGAAGGAAATCCAAGTCAGGATGTTGACTCAGAATGAGACACTCTTGGGATATTTCCGAGGATTTTCTTGGATATGGCGGAAGGGTCGTGTCCACCTTTCCTGCAATTTGGCCTCTGTCTCTGAGCGTATTTTGAATCGCGAGTTCCGTTCTTTCTCTACTTGAAGGGTCATACGGAATCTGGAGAGACAGGAGGCAGTTGGAACTGAAATCAGTACAGAAGGGCCGAAGGTGATAGATGGCTCTTATTTCCATATCCCAATCATTTCGGTGTCCGTAGTAAAGGAGGAAGTTTTGGAGATGCGTGTCCTCCAACCTTTCTATTGGAGCTCTGTCGACCATCGTCATGCTTGACTCTTCCGGAACTACGAGGCAGTATATTGCATGAGGCCAAGTCCTGACTCTCTCGGCCAATCCTCCCGTATTTATCGAACTTTGCCAAATTTTGATAAGGTCATTGAACGTAGTATAACGGAACAGTTGGTTAGGTTCGGCTTCCGGGTTCGGCAACATTATCAAGGCCTCAACTGTGCAAAAGATATATTTGGGAGGCGGCCAGATCTCCAAAGAAACGTTCCAGGTCCAATACATGGACTCGAGTCCATTCAAGGAGTATGTTGAGATGATCTGGGGGTTTCCTGAAGGGCCCAAATCAACATACTCCGTCGCCAGATTTAATTTATGCACTCGAACGAAGCAGTTGCCGAACACGGAGAACAGTTCATTTATATTTATGGAATATTGTGACATGGTTGGTGAGATGGATGCAAGGCTTAGGATTGAAATAAGTAAAAGCTTCCGAGCCCTTATTCGAAACTCCATGATGGGCAATGATAGATTTGCTTCTGTGCGTTTTAGTAAATGAAAATTGAGACCTTGTCAGCCTAAAACACTTGGCGCATATTGTGCTACTATAGCGAATGCCTTGTATGCCAAGGAGCTACTACAATTAAATTGTATAAAAATACATAAATTCAATATACAGAAATTTTATGTCTAAAGTGGAAGGACGCCTGAATAGACTTTATTTGAAGTTCACTTGAATCGCGAACCAGAATATGAATATTCAAAAAAGGTACCACAAGGGCGTGGTTTCACAGGTACCACGCGCCATACTGTCCTTGCGTGACTATTGAATAGCCAGTGAAGAGTATGTGCCTTGCCGAGTCCAGGCAAATATATGCTTCATTTAACAGTTTTAATTACAAAGTCGCTTATTTAGGTAGTAATCGCTTCGCAGTTGGTGGCCCAATGAATTATAAATTCTGTCATGTACTTAGCCTAGCTTGCTTGTAGATTGGTATGCGCTGCGCTACTAACAGCAGAGTTGAAATACCATTATGGAAATAGGCTGTAGAATGATAGAAATAAGAGGACGTGAGCAGCGATATTTTCGAAGCGACAAACATTTAATTAATTTATTCTCTCAAATTTACGGATTGGTACAATAAAACAAATAAAATCCAGAACCCGTTTGGGCTTAACAATAATTCACTATTTATCACAGATATACCCTCGAGTAGTTAATAATTCACTATTTATCACAGATATACCCTCGAGTAGTTAAGTAAATAAAATTCCAATTTTACTTCGAGAAAGCTGGTATACAATTAATACATAATAAGATTACTGGGATGATTAAATACATAGTGTGCTTTTGGAAATGGCTTCTCTTCAATTTTTGTAAGCATTTTTTTTTCCATTTGTTTTATAACATTGAATAAGATTGAGACCGAGTTACTTCTCGGCCAATTAATTAATTAGACTACATTCCCTATATACTACATAGTCTTCTTACACTTGAATGAGGCCGGGTGAATTCATTTGCTTCCCTGCTGCCACTTAACCCACTGCAATGTATAAACCAGACAGTTAGCAAATTGAGTAAAATAGACCCATGACCTAGCCTCAGGACTTCGAGTAAGGTTATGTTTCTAAATAATATACCTACCTTCGGCTTGCGGGCAAGTATTGGGAAGTTCTTCGGGATTCCGCCGCTTTACAAGGCTGGAGCGAGTCCATTGTGACCAAGGAGTCAGCCTGCGACTCTCCATCAACTGAATCAACGAAGCCTGGCTCTAGCGGTTCCTGAAAGAGCACATAATAGGAATTAGAATCCATAAGTCGAACATCTCCAATAATTGTAATTCTTACCTGTTCTTACATTGGAACCGGCTAATCAGCTCCAGGTCCAGGCTGACAATCAGCTGAATCGAGGAAGGGCACAAGACGGAAATTAGAATCCCAAGCGCAGAAATGGACAATAATTCAATAAATTTCATACCTCCCACTTTCCCACTTAATTGGGATCCACGAGTCAGCGGCAGGCTCGGAATCAGTTGAATCCACCATGTCCGGCCCAAACAGTTCCTGGAAGGACACAGAAGGGGAATTAGAATTCAGAGGTCTTTATTAACAAATAATTCAATATGAGATCTTACAGTCCGAATCCATTGGGACCGACGGAACACCCTCAAGCTTCGTATCAGCCTCAGGCTCTGAATCAGCCGAATCAACAAAGTTGGGTTCCATGATTCCCTGAAATGAGACAAAATGGGAGTAAGAATCCGGCTGGAGGTCAGAATTAGCCAATTCTAATTGAAAGCCATACCTCATAGTCTATTGGGACGGACGTATCAATCTCCGCCTTATAATCAGCTGTATCCACAGATACCGGCACTACCAGTTCCTGCAAGCTTAAAAAACAAGGATTAGAATCCGAAGATCCGAAATGGTGACGAATTTAATATTTAAATTCATACCGTTTCCTTTATTGGAAGCGACTGCTCAGTCTTAAGCTTCGAATCGGTCCCAGAATTCGGGGCAAATAAATAGATGAACTCCGGCCCAAACAGTCTCTACAAGGTCACAATGGGTATTAGAATCGGAAGGTCAGAAGGGTAAATAATTGAAGGCCATACCTCCCACGTCATTGGGACCGGCGAATCAGATTTATGCTTCAAAGCTTCCGCAGATTCCAGATCAGCCAAATCGACAAAGTCCGGGTCTACCAGTTCCTGCAATAGCAAAAATAGTAATTAGAATCCGAAGGTTGAAATGGTCAGGACTTGTAATTCATACCTGATAATTCTGGACTAGGAGAGGCATTTGCTGGGATCCGCCGTTTGCGGCCGGCAAGACCGAAGTCGAAGGTGGAGCTGTTGTGTTCCGCAAAGCCATCTAAGGGAATTAAAGCTAAGAGTGAGTCCCACTTTTATCCCATACTTGACCTCGACATTTATGGTATAATCTTACCTGCGGCCTACGTTCCGCTCTAACTCTTCGGGATTCCAGCCGGTCCTGGAGTTCAAAGCCTTTGACAACTGTCGTCAAGCGCATGACCCTTGTCGGACCAGAACTTTGGTCATTGGTCGGAACAGCATTAGATGATCCAGGTTTGACCTAAGCCAGCACAACCAACAAGTGTATTAGCTTACAAGGCCTCCTTAGATCAACCATTTTTTGCTAAAAGGCGAACTTAAGCTTACCATGGATGCCAAGAATTCCGAATATGATTGATCATCATCACGCCAGGTTCCTGGGACTACCAGATTCCGGATTCCAAAGGGCAGGCTGGTGCCATTCTGCTTCACAAAGTTCTCAAAGTTATCCGGCGGCGCGGCTCCACGCAAAATTACTCTTTTTGCTTGAGCCGTTGACCAGCAAGATGGCCACGCCATTGAGAAGTGGGCTTGCTTCGCTCGTATTTCTGACGGAACAAGAAAATGTGTTAGCTTACATGCTGACAAAGAAACACAAAGCATTGCTTACCTTAAAATGGCCGCGGTTGGTTGTGAATTGTGGATGTTGTTCGGAGCAGGAGAGCTCACCGATGTATGTCTTCCTTCTGTGCTGCGCGACGCTAAATGAAGACGAGCCCATGGAGCGCTTGGGTTTTATACCACAAAGAAATTCAAACGGAGGAAATACGTTCGCTGATGCCGACCAATCAGATCGTTCGGTCGAAAGTCGTAGCATGAACGTATTCGTGTTTGGTATGGCTCTCCTCCACACGCTCACCTACGTGCCTTAAACGTATGCAGGCAAGGGCAGCTTAAGTCTTAACTATTTATGCCGACCAATCAGATCGCTCGCTCAAAAGGTGAAAAGGTTAAAGGACCAGCTTGTGAAGACCTTTGTACTTATTATGGGCAGAGTATACGCCATGTACGACTCTCCTCGTCTTGTTCACTCGCGGCCGTCTGCGTGCAAGGATAGCCACGCACTGGCTATTGATCCTGGCCAATCAGATCCCTCGATCAAAGGGCCAAAAGTTCGAAATGACAGTATGAATTCCCGCGAAGTTCGACTCTTTACCCAATACTCTGCCTACGTCCCTTAAACCTATTCAAGCAAGAATAGGAAAACGTTCGCTATATAGAGCTCATGCGATCAGGGTTCTTTTGCGTTAGAGGTGCACATGTCTGTTAGCTGAACTTTTTTGGCGCGAAGAAAACCTGAAAAACGGACCGAGAGTAATATACAACCTGGCTTCAGCATTCTCTCAGCAATAGGATCAGTCTTATAACTAGTTTCTACATATGATACAGGCTTCCAGATTTCAGCAGCAAATGCTAGGACGGTGATTCCAATCCCAATCCCAAGGATACCGAACACAGTTACTGTGTTTGAGGTGAGCGCCAAGGGTACAGGCTCTGTGGACTCTCTTTTTGACAAACGAATGTTTTGCTGGTCTCGGTTTGGGTGCTGAATGACATACCACATGGTCCTTATCTGGACAATTCCCGAGCTAAGAGTAGCTGGAGTCTGTTGCCGTCATGCATTATAGAGTGCTTTTTTGTTTGACGTTTAATCCGCTGTATTTTAATTTAGCGCTAATGGAGGTGCCTTAATATACGAATTCATAATTCATATGTGCACCAAAATCCATAATCTGAGAGGAAGTATTTAAGTATCTACATCACCTTAGCATTATTGGTTAATCACTGTTCTCACAGAAACCGTTCCCGGCACGCGTTTATGGCTCTACATGTGCTATACACTAGATTTAGACAGCATCGCTGGATTGCATTAGAGTAACCGCAAGTCAAACTTGCACATTTTTGAATAGCATGAAGAGAACCCATGAAAGCCATTCTAAGAGTGATATAAACTTTGTTTCCACACATCAGTGCGTTGTACCAGGCACAAGGAGTACATTTAAGTGCTATTTCAGCAATGGCCACACCAACTGCAGAAATATGACAAATCTGTAGAATTTTGAAAAGAGCCCCTAAATTTGTGTCCAGGGACTGTTTGATCTCTATTGTTTTCTTGAGGGAAAGATCCAATTCTTTCCTTGTTTCTTGATGATAAATTCGTTTCCACGTGTGATAAATACCGGAACTAATCAGTGAAGCCATTCTTCTCTGAATTAAATTTCCGAAGGAATATGGCAAGGCCCAGTAGTGACCTTCCGGCCGAAATATGTCTTTCCCTTGACCTAACTTGATGCTATTTTGATTGTACTGGATCACGTCATTGATTTCTTCAACGTTGCCCACAAATGCTCTATTCCTGCATGTAGAGATGTATTTTAGCGCAAAGGATGGCGTGAGGAATAGCCGAGGATTCACAGACATCTCTTCTATGGTTTTCATTTCTTTGGGCATCTCGTCTTGCGGGTTTACTAAATGCCGACCAATCTCAGACCAAAGGAAGAGGTTGTATCCTGAGCTACCTCCAGCATCCTTGGAGATCCCAGTTGGCGTGTCAGTGGCATTGTCGCTGCTGTACATACTGTTTACGATGATTGACAGAGAGAAGTTCCTCAGTTCCTCCAACCTGTCCAGTTTTATTTTCTCTTGAATAGGCGCGATGATGTCTGTCGTGATTCCGGCCTTGTACAAGTTCCCTAGAATGACTGACATGAAGTCAAGGACGAGGAAGGAAGTTCGGTAGACACTTCTGCCAGAATCCCGCCGTTCAAGCTGTAAACTCTCGAAGACATTCTCCAGAATCACGGATAAGCCATACAGGAAATGTGTGACGGGCTGGCCCATGATCAACTTACCAGGAGTAGTGTCCCAATTAAGATACAAAGTAACTGAGAGCGTTATTGTGATTAGGCCGAGTGCAAATAAGGATAAGATCCAAATGTACTTATCGAACGGTTCAAGATATACCGACAGCGGCGCCCTCTTCCGGAGCCCATGGCAAGTGATAAAGTTGAAATGGTTTGAGTCTGTCAAGTACAAGTAGCGCCACTTGTAAGGAGAATCTATCAAGAGCCTAATTTGTTCAGTTGCTGCGTATTTAATAGAAAACAACCTGTGAGCCCAAAAGAGGCTCTCATATTCCTTTCCTTCCGTCAAGCATTTCTGATCTTTTTGTAGGGAGAAGGCTGATTGGTTGGTCGGAGTATTTTTGAACAAGACTGCTTGATTGACTCGAACAAAAGTAAAGGTTTGGCGATGTTTGAAATAGTAGTCGCTGGGGCTCATGCTTCGAAGGAAATCCAAGTCAGGGTGTTGAGTCAGAATAAGACAGTCTTGGGGTATTTTCCAAGATCGTCTGGGATATGGCGGAAGGATCGTGTATACATTTGCCGCAACGTGACCTCTATCTTTGAGCGTACTTTGAACCACCAGCTCCGTTCTTTCTTTACTTGAAGGGTCGTACGGAATCTGGAGTGACAGGAGGCAGTTGGAACTGAAATCAGTACAGAAGGGCCGAAGGTGATAGATGGCTCTTATTTCTAGATCCCAGTCATTTCGGTGTCCGTAGTAAAGGAGGAAGTTTTGGAGGGGCGTGTCCTCCAACCAGTCAATTAGAGCTCTGTCGACCATCGTCATGTTTGACTCTTCCGGAACTACGAGGCAATATACTGCATGGGGCCAAGTCGTGGCTCTCTCTCCCAATCCACCCTTACGGATCGAGCCCTGCCAAATTCTGATCAGATCATTGAACGTAGCATAACGGAGCAGTAGGTTAGGTTCGGCTTCTGGGGTCGGCAACATTATCAAGGCCTCAACTGTGCATAATATATATTTGGGAGGCGGCCAGATCTCCAAAGAAACGTTCCAGGTCCAATACATCGACTTAAATCCATTTAGGGAGTATGTTGAGAGGATCTGCGGGTATTCGGAAGGGTCCGAATCAAAGTAGGCCGTCGTTAGGTCCCTTTTATGCACGCGAAGGAAGCAGTTGCCGAATACGGAAAGCGGCTCATTTAAATGGATAGAATATTGTGATATAGCTCGTGGGATCAATGAAAGAAAAATTGCTGAAATAAGTATGCGCTTCGGAGTCTCCTTTCCGATTTTGAGTTCCATATTGGGCTGAGGATTAATCTAATCAGCATATAGTATTTAACATAAATTGTGTACAGGACTTGGACAGGAACAGGATTTTGAAAATAACTAGTTTTACCAAACGCTTGAATAAGTTTTATTTGAAATCCACTCTGATATCGACCAATCTAACTCACTCAATGGAGATTGGATATTAAGAAGAAAAAATAAAATCGTTATTTGCAGAGGGCGTTCAGTTTCGTACTTCGCCATTTGCACAAGTACCTACATACATCGAGTAACCAGCTTAGTAGAATCCCCTTTAAAATGTTTTGAAATTCTTTTTCCGTTGCAATGGTACCGTTGCAATCCATAGTTACATTTGTTAGTTAAAGGAGTGGTTTGTAAAAATGTTGTCCGAATATTTGTTATTGTTATATTTGTTCCTTCTGTTTCAACTCGCTTGGCCGCTTCGTATTAAACTGGCTTTTATGGACTGGTGCTTGTACAAATAGGCGAGGCGGGGACAGGAGTTCCTCCGCGAACATTTAAAAAGGAACACTTTCCAGCACAATCCTACAAATTGCTTCATATCAAATACATGAATCCAATATACGTATACATTTTCTTGTTCTGACGACGGCACCGCACCGAGCTCAACTGAAATTCATCCAAATATGGAACCCCAAGTAATCATCACCAGGTTCCTACTCCTATCAATCATATGCCTGTCATTGATCCCACCAGTCATGTCAGCATATTCTATCAATTTGAGCCAATTTCTGGCGGGATTCCCTAACTGCCTCATTCGAGTCTATACATTGAAACTAAGAACGGAGTGGGTTGATCTGGGCCCGTCAGATCACCCGCTCACCCTCTCTTCCTCCCAAATGAAGGAATCCGGGAATAGTTCTTGGATATGGTCAGCCTATAAGTATACGTTTTGCACAGTTGAGACGATGATCATTTCCCCGAAAGGCGGATCCGAGCCCGTGGATCCTGAACTCAAGGATCGGATCGCCAGAGTTCGTGCTTCGAAGCCAAGTTATGGATCCCCCCAGATCCAGACAAGTTGGACCCAAGTGATATTCTGCCTTGTTGTGCCGGAAGAGTTACCAATGTCTAGCTCTTACGATCAAATACATGCAGCTGATCGACTTCGGTCGTTTGAAAATAAAGACCTCCAATATTTTGTTCTTCATTATCGACGGATTCAGATGGATCTGGAAGTATCGGGAGTCTATCACATTCGGCGCTTCTGCACGGACTACGCTTCGGACTGCCTGTCCTCCCAATTCTATTCGAAAGTTCCATGCAAAGTAGGTGATCTACCAAGGTGCAGGGAAGAAATGGAGCTCGCGGTTCAGCACAAACTGAAAGACAGGGATCAAATGGCGAGTAAGGTCTTCACGTATCTTCCGCCGTTTACCAGAAAACCTTCATTGTTAGGAACAAACAATTGCCTGATCCTGAGCCAACACCCTGAGTTCAGTTTCCTCCTTAGGATGAGTCCCACTGACTACTACTTCGAGCATCGTCAGAGCTTCACTTTCGTTCGTGTTAGTCAAGGAATCCTGTTCGAAAAGACATTCATAAATAGTTCGGCCTTCGGTCCAAGGCCGGATGAAAAATGTCTGAATCTGGAGCGTGACAGGTTGAACCCTTTGAGTTCGGACTACAAGCTTTTTTCAGTTGCATACGCGAGGACGAGAGCACATCGCTCATCCTCCCCATATGCTTGGCATACCTTGTACTTCACAGACTCCGATCACCTTAACTTCCTAACCTGCCATGGACTACGGAAAAGCGCCCCCTTAACTGTATATCTAGAACCCTTTCATAAGCTCATTTGGATCCTGTTCTCAGTCGCACTCGGCTTAATCACGATCATGCTCTCAGTCAGCTTGTATTCGAATCTGGACAAGAGCAAATTTTCCCTTGCAGACTGTCTCACTCATCTGTTTTACGGTTGGTCTGTAATTATTGAGAACGGGTTTGGAGCATTACCCTTCGAAAGGCTTGACAACCGTAGAACTGCCTACCGAATTTCCTTTCTGGCCCTTGCCTTCATGTCAATTGTTCTAGGGAACTTGTACAAGGCTGGAATCACGACCGACATCATCAAGCCAATTCAAGAGAAAATTACGTTTGAAAGGTTGGAGGAATTGAAGAACTTCTCTGTGGCAATCATTCAAAACAGTTTTTACTACCGGCATTTCCGAGACACGCCATCTGGTCAATCCGTTCACACGGTAGATCCGGACTCCCTATTCTCGACTTCTGACATTGGTTATATGCTAGCATTCCCAGAAGGAGACATGCCCAGAGAATTGAGAACCCTCAAAATCCTCGCTTTCGATCCCAGACTATTCTATTGGAAGGTCTCAGCCTTAAATTACATTTCGGCCTGTGAAAATAGAGCCTTTATTGGAACCGTTGAAGACGTAAATGACCTACTCAAATATAGTCATCAGAAAGGTATCAAGTTAGGCCAAGGGAAAGACACATTTCGGCCGGAAGGTTACTTTTGGGCCTTTCCATATTCTATTGGGGATTTTATTCAGAGGCGAATGTCAGCACTGATCAGTTCTGGTATTTATCAGATGTGGAAGCGGATTTATTACCAGAAATCAAGAGACGAGCTAGAGCTTTTCCTCAAGAAAACAATTGATGTGAGACAGTCACTAAACACGAATCTGAGTGCTCTCTTCAAAATACTCTTGATTTTTCATACTTTTGCCGTTGGGGTGGCCGTTGCGGAAATGACAGTCAATTTCAAGTATATGCACCTTGTTATGAAATACTTACATTTCTATGGAAGACAGACTACCCGTCTAGAATTCCCTCACTGTGTGATGTCGAAAGCAATCGCGACTTTGACCCTGACTGAACTTTACTTTAATTAAAAAGGATCGAATTTATTCAGAGACTTAACTCGTACAACCTTCTTCTATGCAACTCAGGACAGAATTAAACTTGTCTTATAGAGCTTAGGCTGGAGTACACACGTCCAAAAATGGCTGACCCACGCCATCCTCCTCTTTTGTCCGGAGGGATGGCGCTGGAGATCCTAATCCTAACCAGCATACGTGTCTTACATCTAGAAAAGAGAAGGGATATTCTTGGCTTTTAGTAACATATGCATTTGTAGGGTGGACTCCTCTTCATTCCCCACTGTAGAAATTATTTTGCTTCCCCACTGTAGGAACGTTGCCCGCTGTAGGACTTCCGGGTCTTGCTTACTTTCCGTTGTAACATGGCTAGCTGCACTAAAATCTATTACGTGTCAAATACTAAATGCATACTCATAAGCAACAATGTCATGAACTATTCCTAATGAAATAGAAGAACAAAGGCAGACCGCACTAGTTCCTATACCTACGTAGACCGCACTAATTCCTATACGTTTCTTCTATGTACATCTGTAATCTCAGTTCAATACAATAAACAGAATCGACTAAATGACAAGATAGACAGAATATGACAGTTAAACAAATACGAAAGGTGACACGATGAGACAATGTTAATTGACGATGTCAGTTGACAAGAGTTGACCAAGGGATGGCAAGTTGACCAAATGACAAGGACCAGAATGACGATGGGCTCGAACAAAGAAAGATCGAAGTCTGAGACAATAGAGACTTTGACTTTTAAAAATTATAAGAGTTTGGTTTATTTTAGCAAAGAGCGTGTGCTAAAGTACAAAATGTGACTGAGGTTAATATGGTTAAAAACAGGAGTATTTATACTCCTTGAATTTTTACAACAATTCACTTAATTTACTTGTATTCTAACAAGCGGTGAATGGCCACTTATCCAGTTGACAATTTCAGGAAATTCAGCCAATTAGTACCCATTAGAGTCCGACAAAACCCAATTAGACTTACTGTCGCCTTAAAGGTTCATGCCCTCATGAAACGCTAACGAGCCAGACTTGCACTATGTATCCTAATGTTTGCATACTAGTATATCATATTTAGTTAGGAATTTATCAATCTGTATACATTATGATTTTTACCATTTCAACTATAATATTATCTAACCAATATAATATTATGACATTAGTTTTCTCCGTCATCAACCTACAGCACGCATTTCTCATCCTACACCAACCGAACTCCGCCAGCAAAAGTTATGCTCAATACGAAGTCCAAGTTATAACATGGGATTTTTAGGGTCAAGGGGTCAGTACCTTAAGGGTCAAAAACATAGCTTAAATCTTACCTGCACAGTGTCTAGCGTCTAGCATAACAGGTCGTAGATACTTTGTGTCTGCGACATGGCTTTCTAACATATCACAACATTTCTAGAGTTAATTAATCGATTTACTAAACGAAATATTAATATTATTAATATAAACTAAGCGCAAGTATAAGACACGAGCCGAAGGCGAGGTCGTTACTTGTAATTAATTAATACTATAACTGATAATATTATAATTCTACTTGACAATGCACATGGAACACAGAAGCCTGTGTTACACCGTGATTTCTATTGCTATTGGAAATCTCTTAGCTTTGGGATAAGGCTACTGTAATGGAGTCGCGCGCATACTGTGAACATTAAGCTACTGACTAGGCAGTGAAAGGTGTATAATAAAATATCAGGGTTTAATAATGACACCTATACACTTATCAATCTACTCATTGTCTACTTACCCATACAATCTGGCTTCAGTATTCTCTCATCAATATGTTCAACCTGTTGAGGTCACTACCAGACTACCCGTCTAGAATTCCCTCACTGTTTGTTGTTGTAAGCAATCGCGACCTTGAGCCT
>JAQFZY010000360.1:0-31473 GCA_034696285.1 Hypogastrura burkilli
TAGGTTAGGTAGATGACTTATTAGATTACCAAGGATCACAGAAACTATAGGAGTCAGTTTACTAGGCAATAGACACGAATCATCATTTAGCGTTAGGCCGGCAATTGTTCATACCGGCAATTGTCCATGCCGGCAATTGTTCATTCCGGCAATTGTCCATACCGGCAATTGTGCGCAGGGAATTGTGCGCCGGGAATTGTCACAGATTCGAAAACTTTTGGTCATTAAATGTCGCAATGGAATTGTCCAGGTGCACGTACTATGAACTTTCTGGCTCTGGCAGCTATAGAAAAGTCCATTATATGGGGAAATTTGCGTATCCGTGCCTCAGGATTGTGTATTCAATTGAAACTATGTTCAATAAGCTCCTGATCATGCTCCCTTCAGAATCATGACTTTGGAAAGCTAAAGTCATCCAGGCTTCCCACAGAACAATCTGAGTCAGTGTCAGTACAAGAAGAGACTGATTGAGGTTCTTGTTTCATTTAACAGTTCCCGTTGTTCTTAACAATGGGAGCCTAATGCTTCCTACCTCTCTCTGTATTCTTGCCTAAGTATTGGAATCTATTCTAAGTAGACCTACAGTTATGCAGTAACCAGGAATACACAGCTATTTGGAATCTGTTGTCCTCCACAGTCCACACTATTAGGATTTTCATTATCAAAGGCTGTTTTCAGTGTAGGAGTTTAAATTTTCAAAATTATCAACATTTTATCTTGTCAGAGCATACTATTTTCAATTACACCAACTGAGCAACTCAAGTGGACGTCCATACTTAATCACATAATTATTTGAAAACTGTCCAAAAGAAATCGCCTTCGTTCGGATCCTACGTGGACTAGGTTAGATTCAAACATTTTGGTAATAGCGTAGTAGATGATGAGTCTAAGTACACTGTGCAGTTGAAATCAGAGTTCGACCAGTAGTGTGAGCTTTCGTCTCCCATGCCAGATGATTCAGGTTACAATTAGACTCAATGGAATTACTTACAATTGAGTTAATATGGCTTTTTGCCCATCTTTGATGATTTGGAGTCAGGTTTTTGTTGGGAAAACAGGGCGAATGGTCCCTGAGTGAGCGGCACTCCACCCTCCATTAGACCTGCACGTGAGGCTTGACAATGAGTAATGACCCCAGGTACCTCTGCAGCGAAGACTCGCTCTGGCACAAATTAGTTGACTGTGGAGGCGGAATCCGGAACTGAGGCCAAACTTAGCTAAATGATTATGGCCTAATAAACTTGGGACACCACCGGACTGCTTACCAAGCTGCGGACACTAAGCCTGGCAGCCTCTGAACGGTCCACGTATCCTCCCAATCCAAGGGCGTGTCCTGTATTCAGTTACGGAAGGTGCTTGCAAGTATGAGGCCCTATAATTCCGCCGGCAGCGGAGCAATTACAAAGTTCCCGTCTTCTAAACATTTGAATGCTGACTTTTCTGGCCGAAAGCTTTGAATTGGCAACGAAAGGGCGCCATAAGTGCGAATTTTAACGGTTTTCCTCAAACATTTATTTTTGTGAGTATTCAGAACATTTTCGGCCTCATGATGGAGACGCCCTTGGTTCAGAGAGTCACTGGTGGTAGTACGAGTGTGGTTTTCAAGTTCCAAATCCTGGGCATACATTAAGCGTCAAAATGTATTTTTTACGCGAGCAAAGGACAGGGGATGGGCTTGGGGCCTGTTGTTTTGACTCGTTCTGGCGTGGTTTATTGATGCATAAACAAAGGCAAAGAGGCCATTGTTGAAATGGGAGACGGGCGTCAATCTGGGACCCAGACTCTGTTTGGTCGGCTGGGCCCTATAATTTCGGGGTCCCGAGTCACTCCTTTAATGTTCCTCGACTTTTAGCAGCCGTATGTACGCAGATTATCTGTCGGGTCAATTCCGCAGAAACTGGCGAAAATAGAGGCTGAAGTTGGGGAGCTGTTGTGGATGCATTGAGTACGGGAGGGGAGAGGGTAGGAAAATAATAAAAAATCCTGAAGAATAGAAGTGTGGGAGTACGAAAGTAGGAATAGGACGCCTACGCTCCTTCAAAATTAAAAGGAGAAAGCCTTGCGTAGCTGGCTCTTGAGATGATTCCATTGCATGGGCATGGAGGCTCAGGTAACCCTGTAATAAGGAGGTAAGGTTGAGTTGATGGAGATCTACTAAGTCCCTATATGGACGTCCCATTACGAACTCACCATCTCCTCCTGCATCTCGTAGGCCTATTGTCCCTCCCTCCGTCCACTGCCCATTCTGCGACCAAGAGTTTAGAATCAATCCCTGGCTCCTCCAGTCACCATGTGCTCCGGGCCAAGGGCCCACTGACAAGCCTTGACCCCAAGTCCCTTCTGTGCCGGTGTCAGTGTCTCAGAGTGACAAGAAGGCAAGACCCGATCCATCAACATAGGTGTGGTCAGACTCGGATTCCTTTGAACCATATTAAGGTGGGTCCCATGTAGTTCCACAAGCCTTTTCCTAATATTATTTACTTGTAAGAACGAAGACGTGCAGTGGTGATGGGACATTGGGCTCCTCATACCAAAAGTAGACAGTCTAATCAAAAGCCATTACATAAGAGCCGTAATTGCTATGCAGATCGCAGATCCTGATGATTGGTTCAGGAGCAGTAGTCGGGCTATAGAGAAAAAGAACCAGAGGACTACTAAAACATGTCATATTGGGCTATTGGGCACAAGCTTCCAAGACAAAAATGGAATTATTTGTTGTTTGGGGGCATGATGGCATGAATAAGAAACAACTTTGGAAGACATGTGTGTGCTTACACGTGTTATGAGGGTTTATTCCCATCTATTTCCACGTTAAATATCCGTGATTCGTGATTCGAGAGCAGAAGGGTTCCTTCCAACTTATGGGTCTAAGTAGAAACATTGTATGGAACTTCGTAGTTAAGGACGGGATTGAGTGGAGACAGTTGTGAACCGCCCTTGTGAACCGCCGTAGAATTAGGGAAACAGTCAATACAATACATACTCCGTGGGTTTAAAAACAGAGATTGTTATTTAACCTGTCATTGCAAAGATCTGTGACTTAAAAGGAGTCGCCTTGAGCAACATTTCTGTGGAAATTCAAACGGAAAATAGGAGTTTATGACTCCTTCCAACTGGTAGACCGGATGACAGAAAAGAGACAAATTAGGGAACTAAAGTCTTAAAATTAGAAAAGATTGGGAGTCCCTCCTGTCATAATATGCATTATGCAGATTCATGGAGGACCAGTAGGGGGCCGGGCCCGCTCATTCTCCGAGTGCTAAACATACAGAAACTGTAATTATAATTCATCTTATCTCTAAGCCATGTCTAATGGGGTATTATAAAGCAAGTCCTAGTCCTCATCTTTCCTAATCTCATTTTAAGTTTCAGGTTCTCGTACAATGGATCTACAAGGTAGGGGATCCCTAGGTTTTTATTAGTATGGATAAGGAGTATTGTCAGGTGGCACATACATAGCTTCTGAATGATACAATGATTCCCTTCTTGCATCATACGTCCGACTACTTTAGTGTCATTAGTAGTAACTCAATACACAGAACGTAAATGTTGGTATCTATGTAGGTAAGTACGTGGGGATCTCTGGTTAATGAAAGGAACTCCATAGGAACCGATATGCATATTTCTACTTCCATAATGAAATGTCACCTGCTGCTACGCTTCCATAGAGGCGAGGAACGAAACAATGAAGCGGAATGTAAATGCATTGGCGTGAGTGATCCGGCTGAATGGACTCTGATTGGACGGTTCAATAACGTAAATAGTAGTATCCCTAGAATTTGCCAGCTTTGGCTTCGCCATAGTAAACTACTGAACAGTAATGCTACTACTGCACTGTGGCGAATTACTACATTCATCATTAAAAGTAATGGCTGGTATTTCAAGAAGCAAAAGAAAATGATGACTTTTGACTAATATTTACTGATTTTACCCGAATGAACTGACTTATGATTGCAGGAACGATCAAAAATATAGCAAAACCAGAAATCATACAAGTCTTAGCTTTGTGAGGACGAGGGACGAAAATAGTTTTCTAAAATAATTTGTAACAATCAGCGAGTCTTGGGGTCCAATGATTATTTTGCAGTAAAAATTAATTGTTTACTAAATTCCAGTACAATTTAAATTAAATTCGACGTCCATAACCATTAACCCAAGGGCAGGATTGGGTTGGAGTAAGCTCAGTTTTAAGAAAGAGTATTAGGCTAGATTAGTGATTTCCTTTTCAAACAAAACATTTAAGTATTGATGGCGTAAGTAGAGTCTGTCCTATATTTTAGCCAAATAGCTACCTGGCATGCTAAGAAGAGTACTAGCCTAAAGTTAACCCAATTTGTAGTATATAGGACTGAAGGTGTTTTTTTTTCTAAAATTGGCCAGTCACGGCTCCATGGACACAGTGAAATGTTTCAGTGTTTGAAAGTTGAGGTTAGGAGAGACAATGGGGAGGGTGGGGGTGGGGGTGAGTTTACTATTGTATAAGATGATGTATTTTGGTATGTGAGTGTCACGGGCCAGAGCCCTAAAGTGATGGCCAAGTAGATGGGAGGCCGGCAGCAGCAGTTTTGGTTGTACTCACCTCAGTTTGGGGGAACTCGGCTCTCCTAACTGCCTTTGGATTTGGATTGAAGTTCAGAGGGATTATTAAGCCTAACCCGAGCAAAGTTAGCACCAAGTCAGCGTCCTATCTTCCTTGTAGGACCACATTAGGCACCTCCCGTAGCCTTCCAGCCCTCTCTTGCTATGTTTGATTAGCAGACAGACATTGAGTTTTAGTAGCCTGGGCTCCTGCTTTACGGTAAAAGTCACTACGGCGCCAGTCATGCTGTGCTCTCTACTCTCTGGTCCGGTCTATTCTTATACCTACATCAGGAAGGCTATAAAATAATTGTAACATTAGGTTAATGAACACATAATGCCAGATCCCAAAAGCTCAGCACGTGGAACGGGCCTCAGCATATTAAGGCATTCAAGTAAGGAGACTTGCAGTTTGCAGTTGCAGTTTGCAGTGGAGGCGTCATCACAGGCTCGTCTAGTCTTAGCTTTAGGTAGGAAATCCACAACCATTCCAATTCCTCATCCTTCCTAGTTGACTAATTTCAGTGTGTTTGGAAGTGAGGCTGGGTGTTTAAAGGATGTTGATGCAGAGTTGGAGTTGGATGTGCCAATATTGAACTCGGGAGCTAAGACACGTGCTACACATACTATCTTAATTATTCTATTGCCTTGACCAGTAGCGGGATGAACGTTGAGACGGATTCAGTGGGCCTAGTGGCTCTTCGGGCTGGAGGCCGGATTCCGGAAATGCTTGGCAACTTCCATTTGGATGATCACAACGTGGAGGAATGGTCAGAGGCCACGGAGCCGGGGCTCAAGCATCGGGCACGGACTGAAATGGGAAAATGGATTGATCCCGATCGGAACGCTGATATTCAATATCAGAAGGTTAGTAGCCCTTCTCTGGCATTAGTAAGCGGTAGCGACTAGCAACTACGGGCTTCAAACGATGCTAGATCCAAGATCAAACTTCGAATGTCCAGAACTCGGGATTCAGTTTTAAATGGATACTAAGTACAAATTCTGCTTAGTGCAACAATTACAAATATCTCAAATTAGCTAACGCTAATTCTGAAACGGAGTAAAACCTCAGTTACGTTTGCATTGGACTCCAAAAAGTAATTTATTCTGTTGAATGTCATAACTTTTCAGCAAACCTGCGTAATGTATAAAATCGGATTTGCATATTGACAATGACTGCCTTTAAGTTTGCCAATTACTGGGGTTGTTTATGTACGTCTGGCGGTCAGGCAGGGTCGGTTTTAAATTGATTTACAATCGGCCTCCAATATAACTCCATACTGATTTCCATGTCAATATTTGACTCTGCAGTTCACATTTCACATGGACCCAAGTGCCAAGAGCTCTGAATTGAACGAGTGCCCTATTAATATGCAGATTCTCTCCGCCACACCTTCCTTAACTCTTTCACACCTTTGCCATCCTTTGATTTTAGCAAGGACTCCAATTAGGCTCCAAATCTCTGAATTAAGAAGCTGGTCCGCCATAAATCGCTTGAAAGACTATGGCTCTCGTTGATTGGTTTTGGGGTGTACTCCCTTATGCTTATGGTCTTCATTTGATCTGGATCCATGAGATGAAGGGTGATCACAATCATTCTCCCTTTGTGCTCTACAGAGAGAGGATCGGAAGCGGTCTGAGACGGGTCAGGAGAAGGAGCGGACTGAGGTCATTTCAGGGACTGCCCCGGACTCTGCCTTCCAAATAGTTCGGACCTCTCGCCAGGTTGAGGACGAGGCGGCCGGTCGGATCTCAACCATGTCAACTTCTTACCAAATGAGCTCGTCACGAGGGACTCGGTCCACGTCAAAGGTAGTACCATAAATATGTGTGTTTAATGCTGCCAACAAATATACTCTTCATCCCAAAAGATGTGGAAACATCGTAATGTCAATATTAGCCAAACAAGAATAATCATACAAAAGGGCAACAATATTTGGTCCCTACCTTCTTATACAAAATATACGCGCGATATGTTATCCCAGTGTGGAATATAACGTTTTTTTTTTTTTAATAAAATATATATTTCTTTGGCAGAAGTATTCGTAAACTATATGTATGTAGTCTCAGGCTCATTAGGACGCTATAGGTAAATCTTGTAATCAATCACTAGGCCTAGGCAGAGATCATGTAATGGCAAATGGCATTGTTCCTCTCGCTTCCCTATATTCCTTATTTGGGCATAACTTATATGACAAAAACACCGAGGGCTCGTAGTTAATTCTATTTACTTTCTTAATTGACGAAACGTCAATCAAATCATGCCCAGTGTCCTTCCTCTCCCATTTCAAGAGCATTTGGCTCCATTACGAGTAGTACCTGGGATATGTTTGTCCAGGAAATCCACACGCTACTATGTAGATATTCATCCCTACTCCCTATTGAATAGTGCTAATTCAAGTTCAAGCGCAGTCACGTACCCTGGCCTTCCCTCCTACGTCATGATCAGGCTCAGGAGCCTAGCTCTGAGGTTGACGTTCCCTCGAGAAGTCTCAAAGGGTCACACCCTCTTGGACCACATAATTTTGAACTTTCCTTGAATGCCTGTTTTTGGCGTGGTCTCATCTCTTTTGACGGGCCTTGGCTGAATGAGTGACGTGAAGCAGGGATGGATTTTCCCAATCCAAAGGTACTCAGTACTGACAGGGAATGAATTAGACCAATCTCGTGGGGCCCATGGGCGCCCTTTTCCTTTAGTAAGCTTAATGATAATGTTTATATATGC
Source organism: Hypogastrura burkilli (assembly GCA_034696285.1). Lineage (NCBI taxonomy): Eukaryota > Metazoa > Arthropoda > Collembola > Poduromorpha > Hypogastruridae > Hypogastrura > Hypogastrura burkilli. The sequence continues at coordinate 7,304 of JAQFZY010000360.1, forward strand.
AGCAGAGTGGCATTTAGTACCTACGCAAGGAAGATCTCCTACAGGGACTCAACGTCAACAATACATAAAAGGAAAGATGGTGGTATACTTCTTATAGCTTGTTAAGTTGTTTGCAAGAAACAAATTCGCCGAGTCAGGCTAGGCTAAGAGGAGGTAAGTAGGTACGTTGTTGTAAGTTGGCGTTGGCATATTCGCAGTAGGTACTCTTCAAACTTGTGGAAGATAAGCACTTTTCTTCAACAAAAACTAGAGCTTCATCACTCCAAATATGATGGAGGAGATCAGGGATCACTTTTTGGGATTCCAATTTGCAATAATAGCGTAGGCTTTAGAGGCAGCCAGACTCCTCGGCCTCTATGCCTACCTTACCTATCTAATCTATGTATGTTCTTCAGGCACATTATGTTAAGGGGCGTCTAACTAGTAATTGTATAGTACAAATATACGTAGGTGATATTAAGTCAATTGCATTCAATGGGAATGTCTGAGTCGGACGTAGTTTAGCGTAAAATCAGGCCTGGTATAATATGGAATATCGTTTTTGAGCTTGGCCTCAAGTCCTCAACGGATACCTGTAAGACAAACTTTGATAAAGTAACAATTAGCCTGATTCAAGTTCGTATTTAAATTAGGATAAAAGCACTGACATCTGACTGAAGAAATAAAGTATTTGGTCCTTAAAATGGGAACTGAGTTTCTACTACCGAAAAAAAGCCAAGGGACTTTCCTTAGCGAGGCTTCTTATTTTTATATTCTTAAATATAATTAAATATGTTTATTTTTTAAATGTAGTAAACGGCACTTTTTTAAAGAAATAATATTTCGTTTAATGGATCGTTTACTGTGCTTGCTGGCCTTACCGCTTGATTAGTTTTGTCATCCGAGCCTCTGGAAGAGTTGAGTTCAGAATCAACTACAGAATTGACACTGTAAACTGTAGCCATAAATTATGAAGTATCCTTGTGTAGTAGGAATTAATAGATTCTACACAAGGATGTAATTTTTGCAAGGCTTTCAAAGTTTTCAGCCCGCCAAAGTTGACGACAACATTGTAGACCTAGGGACATCCGTTATTAATTAGGACCCATATCCGTCCTACTTTTCACTTTTACCGGTTTACTCATTCATGGAATCTGTGGGCCTTTTTGTTTCGAATGTCATCCTATCCTATATCCCATACAATAGGTTTCCACTCCTGCATAACGCAGCTCTTTAGAATTCGGTGGGCTAAAAGCCAATACTTGGAAATTGAATCCAAACATAGAGATGAAGGATGGATTGGAGGGATATATTATTATGGTAGACGGGTGTGCTTGTGCTTCTAACCTAATTTCTGCTCGTCCTTCGTAAATCTTCTGACAATGGCACTAAATTGATGAGCATTAAAATACTCACTCATTCATTTTTTCCGGTAGCACAGTTCCTCTCCTTCGTGATAGGAGCAGCATGAAAAATGAAAATCATCAACGTGCTGGTCCGTATAGACTGGCCCAATGCACTTTGGTGCAGCCACCACCAAATGCAGTTTCAAGATCGAAATGAGCCTCTCCTGCCTCTTCAACTGCGAAATACGTAATTATGAGTTGGTAGTATAAATATCTCTCTTGAGACGGCAAAGCCGGGCAGGATAACAGTAATTTTACCGCCCATAATAGATCCGTATCTTCTCTAAATATTATATGAGCCAAGTGCAGTCTCCCGTGCTTCAACTTTTGCCCATAAATCTTTAATGGGCAGGCAAAGGAGGCCTATTAGCTGCCATTTTCACTGTATTTCAATTAAAGCGGAAAAAGAGAGATTGAGGTTTATTATTAGTACCTAGCTGAATAGTTCGGGCCCTTGCCAAAAATCCATTTTATTAGGCCGAATCATGAGCTCCCATCTGGCATATGTAGAGTCCAAAGGAACAGGGCTCCGTATAAGAAAGGAAAAGCTATCCTTGAGATCCACTCCTTTTGACACTTTAATGAGTTTAGTAGCTTATTAGTTTGGTAACAAGAGCAGAACTTACTCAGTATGATTAGTACGGAGGGGCCTGTAATAATGTAGTGCAGGTGTAGCAGGCCATGAGCATCTGTGCTCCACTATGCTTTTGTCTGACATTTACGAATGCGTTGCACTCTGCCGACAAGCGGTGCTTAAGCGTATGACCTATGACTTATCTTTAATAGTCTCGGCCCCGAACGGGTCCGCTTTGATACTACTGGACTTAACTGCAGGAGATGAGATTAAAAGAAGCTATGAATACGGACCTTTAGTTTTTACGAAAAGTAGCTCCCCCCTAAAGAAAACCGACTTGTGGCTTGTGGCTACAGATACTGCCCAAATTAAAAAATTAACCAAAGCTAAACCCAGCCCGAACAAAAATAGTAATCCTACATTGTCTTTGAACAAGGAAGATACCTAATTTCCTTCACTAAAATCGGTACTTTACAGCAATGAGTCCGTATTATTTTAGATGTGCTGGTAGTACATTCACATTCACATACATACACAATTCAATACAGAAAATACATATCTCAGCATTAAAAAGTGCAACTAATTGAAGTAAAAACTAACTTTACGGGAATAAAGTCGTATGTCATAGTTCAAGCTCAGTCCTAGTCTAACCGATATTAATCTACTCGAACAATAGTAAATTGGTCTAATCTAATATGCCATAGTATTGCCTTAGCATATATTTACCTAACATATTCGTTTTATGCTAAAATTGATATTTTTACGCAGGAATAATTTAATTCTAATAGTAAGTCAAACCTACAGCACTTGGTGCACACATGTATACCATTATCGACGTAGGGCTTGAAGGCGCTAACTCAAACTGGTGTAGGCGCACTGTGACTAACTGGCCGGATTATTCCTAGTAATACTCTTTTCGTAGCTCCATAATGCTAATTCTCCTTAATGGAAGGAAGTCTGCGTGCGTATTTTATTGTTGCATGTGAGGAGACAAGGCCAGGACTCTTTTTAGCATTAGATTGCGACTTGTCCTTTTCTTTGTGTCAGATGAGTCTTTGTCCGAGTACAACAATAATATTCGCATAAAAGGGCCCCACATTTTGCATGGAATTGGCCTGGCGTAGGTGTAGGTAGTCTCGCATCGACTACATGTTAAATACGCCAATTATAATGATACGTAATTGGGATTATGTGTGAACATCAGAGGAATTGTTTTAGGGAGTGAGTGGGGAGAACAATTCCAATTTGTAGAGTCCATATGGAGCCGTAGAGGTGCCGTTGAGGAGTCAGCCGAGCGTATTTTAGTATGATTGTTTCATTTCTCTTTTAATTTTTGGTTTCTCCACAGACAACGAGCAATAAAACTACGACCAAGACCGTCACTGTCAGCGGAAGTCGACCTGATGACTTTGAAACCCTGAAGGTACGTACAGGAGCTCCTAGCCTTCCCCACAAATCAATTATCTTTCATGACGGGCTCAAAATCAATAAGACTTTACTATAGAGAACCCCTAAATTCTATACATAGACGGACTCAGATGACGCCGGATTTAATTATTTAGATGACCGGAATTTTACACACTATATGTCAAAAATACATACATATAAATACATAGTTTCACTCTCATGCTTCATCTAAACACGGAATTAGGGAATCATGTTATCGAATTGGACACAGTTAGTTTGGAAAATCTGCGACTTCATTAGAATACTTTACAACAATAATGGAATAGTCAGAAAACTTTAATAAATCGGCAAAATGCGATAACACGCCAATGTTGATTTTAAATGAGTTTTAGTTTTAGTTAAGTGAGGAAGTATTTAGTTATTCGAGGAGTAGCATGGCACATCTGTACTTTTGTACCTGAAAATACATATAATGTAGATTTTACCGGTAAATGTACAACTCAAATCGCAGTTGAATTAAGATTAGTTTCTATGGTTATTATTAAGACCAGTTAGGTTACGCTACCTACTGTTTCTACCTACGGATACGGAACACATACTAATAGAACGAATACATATATTCTGTTGAATATTATAGCTCTTCAGCGGAAAGCGACTGTTTACATAATGAAATGAAAAATAAAAAAATAAAAAATTCCGATACTTATATTAAGGAAAGGACTTGTAGTGTTTACGATAAAATGTTTCTTCTACTCAGTTTTCGTATAACTAAAGATAATCGGGATATTTCTACTATTTTTGACAACCCTTGTGCATGCATATGGAATAGTGTCCTTACGACGTTACGACACCTGCAAATGTCATACTGAGAAATAGGGAATATAAACCGTTTTTTTTTCGGTGTCAAAACCCGGTTTTTTGTAAGTTGAAAAACCGGTTTTCGTTTTTTTTAAGCACTTTTTTAAAACGAAACGAGATCATAGAGAAGAGCAAAATAGCGACTTAAAATCCGACGCCAATCAGTCGTAATACTAAAACCACGCATCCAATACAATTTCATCTGTATTTGAAATGTACTAGTAACCCGAATGTGAAAATGTATTGAGTGTTGAGTTGTACGATATGAAACCAACATAGAACCAGTTCACAGTTAAAGCGCTGTCCAAAAATTATCAAGACTGGCACAGGGTAGAGTTCCGCACTTCCATATTTCTTATGATTTAGACAGGTAAGTGCCCGTTGTATTTATTGAAGTTCAATTATGAATGTTGTCTGATGGATGACTCATGGATAGTCTCAACATGGAAAACTGTATTTAAAGTAGATCCCGCTGCTGCCCATGACTTTATATTTTATTTGGTTTTGGTCAACAAACTATATACTATTTCATTCATTCGGGTTTCAGCAAAACAAAGTGGTCCATTGACGTGCTAAAGTTTCTTAACGAGCTGAGATGTTGCTGTGTCTAATTAGTATCGAAATTTCAGCAGAATTATATAATATGTACTTTTCAAAAAAAATTTATGTGCTATTATATTATTTAAGTGAAATTATAATAAATAATGAGTGGACTAGACACAATTCTGTTTTCTACGGAAAATGAATCGGAATCCATCTAAACGCAATTTTAATGCATATTCAGCTTCTTTTTATTTTGTTGCGCTTTTTTTTAAACATGAAAATTTCGGTTTTTAAAACCGGTTATCTGACATTAAAACCGGAAACCGGTTTTTCGGAAACAGTCCGGTTTTATATTCCCTACTGAGAAAGCATCACAGATCAGAACAAGCTGAAATAATGTCTTATACAATTATAATGTGATTTAAATGAGCTGGAATCTAAGGAAGTCCCATTCGCCTGTGTAATTAAATGGGAATTAAATTATGCATTCAGCCAGACTCAAATTGGAATTAACACATGAAAAAGGGCCTGAAGTCTGAATAGTCAGCTGTCAGATATCATATATCATAGTGCAGTATCACGTTAGCACGCCTCTCAGCAATTACGACCACTATTTTCTATTATATTATTATTCCTCCAGCTTTAGTACATAGCATATATTTAACACCTAAGTATACAGTAGGTATTATGTACATAGAATTCAGTAGTATCATGTTGATTAAAGTGTACTTTACAGAGACAGAGTCGAGAATTTGTAAATACTAGTAGTTCCTCATTCCTCATTCACATTCTGACTTTCTGACGAGGCATTTGATCACGCAATGTGCCCATCCGTCCAACACCACAGCTGAACTTGACTTTCTGTAATTTTAATTTATGTTCCTTACGGGGCAGGCTCGGTGTACCTAAGTTACTATAGATTAAAGTATACAGAATATACACACTAATACGTGTAATGAAAAATGTGATGAAGGATTTCTTTTCAAATCCCTTTGTCTCGAATAACACATGGGGAAAAATAAGTTATAGTAATAATTCTTGAGTCCTTAAAAGGAAGTTTTTTTTAGTGCCTATGCTAAGGGCCAAAGTGGTAAATGACCAAGTCGTTATTGGCTAATAGTGAAGTCCTTTATGCGAGTTCCGGGTTCCGGGTCTACATAGATGTTCTTATTCTTATATTTTATTCTAAAATACACTTGTTCCAGCTCTTGTATTTTGGAGACAAAGAATTTGGAACTGAATCAAGGATCTTCAGTTTTCTAATAGGCGGCTAGTATATACATATATAATACTGTACAAAATACTTGCTTCCGAATTGCAATGAGATAAAATGCAAACGACTCACTTAATCTAAGATAAAAGCTCGTAATTCATTTTCAATGTCAGTTGTATATTGTACCTATATACTACGCATACAAGAGTCAGATTTTTGTCAATAGAACAAATAATGAGACAACGATACGGTTCTTTTAAATTACTTTCATTAATTGACCCATAAAAAGACCACAGCTAAAATTGATGTTACACCCAACATCACAATGTGTTGGAATAAAAGGATTTGATTGGGTTACTTTTAAATGCATTTCAAATTCATGCAGGTATCCTCGTGAAACTCGAAAATTGAGTCGGCATTACATTATACAATTTGCTTAATAGTTTGGGATTCACGATTCACTAAATCAGTTGCAGTTTTCTGACCTTAGCATATGTTTATTACCTGAGAAGTTGAAGCACAAAGGCTAATATTAGGTATTCCTTATTATCCTACAATCCAACCATTTTTATGGTCATCATCATTATGCCTTGTCCTGGGGATGAGGCTGAAAGCGGACTTGTCATCCTAGAATTCCAATGGGATAATATAATATATATGGATAGGTAGCAAGAGCCTAGGCAGGGGTCCCTGACTTCCCACAAGCAGCCCTTTATCTTCCTCCCCAGTGTTATGACTGTGGGACTAACTCCCAAACTTTTGTACTTTCTCAGATGTCATTTACACCCTTGGACACTTCCACACAGCGTGAGCGGATTAGCATGGGACGGAGCGGGACGCTCGGGGTCCGGCGTCCACCAACCAGACGTCACAATCAGCCCGTCAGTAGCTCCCAGGTCAATGACGAGGAACTGGAGTGCAGCAGCAATGTTGTAGAGGAAGATCCGTCCCTTAACGGTCCCTCTGACCTCTCCATAGTTGGCTACAAGAACCTGTCACCCAAGATCCGGGTCGGCTTCCCGGTCGAGATCCAGTTGGAGCTTCAAACGAAGCTCAAGGCCGGCTATTTGCCCACAGGCTCAAGAGCAGTCAATGGGGGCGGAGATTCGCTTGAAGATGAGGACAGTAACAAGCCTGGAAGAACTACTACAAATGATCTGCACAGGTCACAGACTGAATACGTTGGGCTCGGAGCTCCTTCCAATGATTTCAATAGGTCTCAGACCGAATATATCCCGGTCGGTGCTCCCATTAGCGATTTCAATAGGCTTCCGATTGACTACGCCGGCCTCAAAGCTGCTACCAATGATTTCAATGGACGGCCAACTGACTACAGCGGCTTCGGAGGTCCTGTCAATGATTTCAGTAGGCTGGAGACCAACTCAAACCCGCTTGACTTTGGTGGACGACGGAAGTCGTACGGATTCGAGTCCTTCGACTCCCACACAAAGCAGTCGGCCCAAGTCTCCACCCACTCCGACACCCTGCCGGGGCAGGGACTGGAACAGGCCAGTAAAAGTATTCGAAGCCTATTTACGAATTCGGACAATATTTCCTATTCGGAGACCTTCACGCCCTCAGGCCTCTCCCGCTCTTGGGATCTCATTCAGAATGGTGCGGGGAGCGGAGGAGAGCCAAGTGCCCGGAGTAGCCAGAAGCGAACGTCCACGTCCTTTACGAACCTCCTGCGGGAGACAGCGGAGCTGGAAGAAGAGGCTGGGCCTGCTGAGGGCTATAGGCTGGACTCACTGGAGCCCAGCCCATGGACACGAACGAGCCTTGTGGATATTGGGCCCGGAGAGTCTGGAAATCCGCCGACGGAGAGCCGGGAGCCCTCCGAATCTCCGCCGGCAGAAAGGTCCCGAAAACTCATGAAAATGCTAGACGAGTCCCCGAGTATCCTCAACAAGGTCAGCTTCCGGAACTACTTGTCCTCGGACTCCCTTTCTGGGTCGAAGGAGCAGGCAGACAAGGAGTGGGACCGCAGTAAGCGGACTTTGAGCTTCCTCAATGACTCCCTCAGCCGGTACTTGGAGGACTCCGACTCCGAGCCCATAGTCAATAACAACAATAAGAATCCACCAATGGGAAGGGAGACGGAGCTCAAGTTCCCGCTTCCAGGCCGCCGGAGTTCCCACGACTCCTCTTCGTTCCTCCAGCGGACGCTCGGGATCCTGAGCGACAATGAACCGTTCGAGCGGTTCTCGTCCATTTATAACAGTAGTGACCCAGAGGCCCTCAAGGCGACCTCAGTCTCCCAAACATGGATCTCGGCAGCGGACCTCTCGAAGCCCAGCCAGACGGCTCGGGACGCAGACGTGACCACAAGCATTTCTGCCACCAACGACCCCTTCCGCCGTCCGCTGAAGAAAGTGGAATTTTGCAAGACGGAGGTCCACTTCACGCCCGAGTCTGGGAAGTTCCATATTGTGGAGACGGACGAGAACAAACCGTCGACGGTTCATCTGTTCCGGCGGAAGAAGCGGAGTGAGCGGAAGACGGTTGAGGTGTTGCGGAGTGAGGTGCTTGACGGGCGGAGCCTAGTCAAAGGCCAAGAGGGCACGGAGACTAACCAGCAAGCCCCAACCGACCCAATCACTGAAGAGACGCTCATTGAGCCGGTACACAGACAGAAAGGCCTTGAGGAGGAAGAGGAGGACCCTCCGCTCATTCTCTCCAATTACGGAGAGCTCAAGATCCAGCGCTATCTCAAGCAGCTCCGGTCCCCGGGCTCTCAGGCCGGCTCCGACTCTTCCTCCGAGTCCACGGAACCGGGCAACGCGGAGTCCAGCTTCCGGTTCGACAATAACTTCCTCTACGAACAAGGGTCCTTCGTCCCAATGGCCACTCGGCGGAGTCTCATTGAAATGAACAATCGGAACCGGAAGCGGGCCAGCAATCCTACGACCTCCCATGTATCAGACAACAGTAGCACTACGAGCAACTATTCCCTTCCACACTCGGACCATTCGAAGGAGTATACACCGCTCAAGCTCACGGCAATGGAGGCCACGGTGGCCACGACGGGCTCCAAGCCAAAGATCACCTCTGTGGAGCTCCGCTATTCCGTGGACGAGAAGGAGCGGGGTCGACCGCGGCCGTTCCTGCCAGAGCCGCTCCTACTGACCAGCGTCTATGATGAGCGGACACAGGCGACTAGTGGGCGGGGCTCAGGGATCCCGTCCCCAGTCATGCCGTCTGACCTCCGCTCAATGCCGCCGTATCGGACTGGGCGACATTCCTTCAATTCCAGCCCGATCCATTCCCCGCCGCGGAGCCCGACCCGGGACAATCCTTCTTTCCGCCTCCCGCCAAAGCCCCCAACCCCAATCCTCCCACTCCATTTCTCGACCTTTGAGAAGACGGGAGCGGCCCTCCGGGAACGCTTCTATTCCAAGAACCCAAAGTGCGTCTGCAATGGGACAGGGGAAGAGGCGGAGTCGAGTAGTCAGGCCGAGAAGACTGAGGACATGCACTCCTTCCGGACATCTACAACCATTCCGCTCAAGTCAATCGTTAACATTGGGTCGGATGGGGAGGAGGCAGGCTACTTTGCTTCAGTCTTGGCCTCGGCAAAAGAGCTCCAGAACCCAGCTGAAGAGTCTCCTCCGCCCAGCCATTCAGATCCTCCTCCGTGGAAGAGCTCGAGAGAAAGCGTATACGAGAATGAGATTAGCAGTCCGAGGATTCCCTCGGTGGCTCGGTCCATGACCTTTCCCAAGACCTCCCGCCCAGAGCCGGAGTGGGTCTCCAAGGCCAAGGCCAAGGCCCAAAGCCGTGTCACGGACTGGACTCTCATTGGGAAGCAGTATGGGACGAATCGGAACTCGGAGCCGCCATGGATGTCAGAGCTTCGGATCAAGAATCGAAGTAGCCCATCGGAAGAGCTCAAGTCCTCGCCTAAAGTCTCCGTGGTCTATCCGTGGCAGAAGGAGAAGGGGATCAAGTCAGAGGAAAAGGTGGACACGCCGACACCCGCTCCACATCCAAGTGCCCCATTTCAGGAGGCTGAGGTCAGGGAGAGCCAACCTGTGACCAACGGGCACGTCACGCCCTTCAAGTCAATAGCTTCTGAGAGCTCCGTGACCACAGCCAATAACAAGAGCATTGTGGATCTCAATCGAGACTCTGACAGCATTCTCATCAATCCGGCACAGATCGAACTGGAACCCGGAACGCCGAAGGCGGAGCGAAAGACGCAGCGTAGGCTTCAGAGTGCCTCTCCCAGTAGTAACTCGGTTGGCCCAAAGAGACATGGACAGAGAGGATTGACTGGGGCCGTTGACTCCACGAGACCAACCACGCCCAACCAGCGACCTCCTTCCGCCGCTTCTGAGAAAGGGAAGCGGTCCAAGACTCCGGAAAACTACATTGAGCACCAGGCCCAGTACGGCCGGAAGCCCCTCCAAACGTGGAGCAGCAGTAATAGGGCCCGGAGCACGCATGCTTCCAATAACTCAAACGAGGCGGATCTGAAGGGCGTCGTAGGGAAGCCTAAAACTCCGCCCAAACCCCCTAAGCCGCCCCAACGGATCAGCTCACTTGTAAAGTCCCAGACCACAACCACGTTCAATGCGAGCCTGGAGAAGAAGAAGAAGCCGGTCCAGATCACGCGCAAAGTGATTAATCATACGAACAATACTGAGCTCGGCTTTGACGAGTCACTGGACTCGTCCCCCTCAAGCACACCCATCCATCGACATCCCACGCTCCAAATATCCAAGCTCCCCGTTCGGAATAGTAGCAGTAAGCCCGGAAGCCCTGACGGGAAGAACTTGGACTCTCTCAGGTCAAAGACAAAGACTCAAGGTGAGTGAAACTTGGCAACTTCAAACTTAATCTTGACCCAGGATACTTAATTGGATTTTGACTTCCCTTCCAGTGTCTCTGATATCCGAAGCCAAGCGGCTCTGTAAACCCAAGGTACTTGATGGAAGCCTCTCTTCGACCAAGACTTCCTCCCACCCGTCCAGGTCTCCGTCTTCCGGAGGAGTCAGTCTGAGCCCAATGAGCGGACGCCGGGCCCAGGTCATCCTCCCTTCCCAGCAGAAGAAGAGATGACTGGAATTCCGGATATTGAAGTTACGCTGGAAGCTATCCTGGTGGACCCCATTCGACTAACTCACTAAAAATCCAATTAATTTCATTTACATGCCAAGCTTCTTGTTCTGAGAAGGGTTCTGGAATTTGTATAGCTCCAATGCAAGGGAAATTCAAATAAAATAACTCTGATTAACTACGAGACGGACTATGTGTTCCCCGGCTCTGAGTTTATTATAGTAATTTCGGCTCATCATTTTCTGAAGTAGTTTTTTTCACAGAAAACTATGAAGAAATGTTTCATTTAATTGATTTGGCCGTAGCTCTATCAAGATGTCTAGGCCCGAGTACCTGCTTGTTAAATTTTGATACAAAAAAGAAAAATACGGGACCTTAGTTGGGACGCATGACAGTGATACTCAACCTTAAAATTAACTTATCTACTACTTAACATTACCAGCTCAACTTATCTAACTTAAAATGAATATGTAGACTAAGACAGAAGGAAGTCGTTGTAACTATCAGTAAGGGACCCAATTTTATTGGTGGCGTCTGGCAGAAATTGGGCTCTAATTTTTGAGTAGACCTGTCGCTGAAAACGGTGAGAGAATGATTCGGCTTCGGGACAGAAAATATTTACATTGCAAAGTGGAAAACATACCCAACTACAGTTTATAAAGTACAAAACTAATACGCTGTTCAACTTCGGCTGCATAAAACCTACGTTCATGGAGAGTGTTTTTTCGGTTTCTACTAGTTGCGGTTAACAAGACGTTGTCAGCGCAAATATAGAAACCAAACAGGTTTTGAAATATTTTGTTCTGTTTTGAAGGCAGCACTTTAAAGAGCCAAATAAATTACTTCTGCTTATCATTACTTGTATCTTCATAGGAATATGTTTACGTGTTGTTTTTCTTTCGTTATCACCTCTCATTGGTTTATAAGCGTATACAAGAGAAACGGTCGACATTTTATTCTGGGAAAATACCAGGGGTTGACCACGCATGGAGCGCATATCTGTGAAGTAACATAAGACAAAATCCAAATCAGTTTGATTCAGCTATCCATTCCGTTGACTACATATAAGCTGTCCTTTTAGCACCGGGTTATACATACCTATTCATAGCAAGGCCGCTGGTGTTCGACTGCTTTGCACTCTACAAATCTAAAACTCTTAGTCTTTTTTTATCAGTTTCACACCTCAACGTATTTCAGATCAGATCAATACGGGAACTAGTACGCATCAGGAACTACGCTTCGCTAACGGAACGTTTGTCAGTGGCAAACAAAACATCCTTGATCCAGCATTGCTGCTATACAACACAAATAAACTGTGTGAACCTTAAGTTAACGAACTTTCTCAGTTTTTACTGTCGTTTATACTAGTTTTGGTTAGCTTAGTTAAAGTTTTAGAAAAATTGAAGTCTGTTTGGAATGCTGCAATTTAAAGAGCCAAATATTTACTTCTGCTTTTTATTACTAACATTTTCATGTCTTGATTTTGTTTCTTTATCACCTATTCATTCGTTTATAACCCCATATACACGAGAAGCATTGACGTTTTATTTTGTCAAATGACCATGGAATGACCATTTATGAAGCACATACTTAGGTCTACGATAGTAACTTTTTGATTTCTAAACGTGTGTGGTACAGCCTTCGTTACGAATTACGCATCGTACAGACAGAGGAGCTTCTCATGACACGATTACAAATTATGTTTCGCAGCATATATATACATAGTAGTAATTCCTGAAGGTAGCAGAAAACCCTACAAAAACTCAGGTTATGTGAGGCCTGCTTCTATTAAGCTGCGAAATCTGGAGCATTTACTTTGCGGAGGGTGTTCTTCTTATAGCGTTTTTGCATCTAGAATTTTGATGCGCGATTACTCGCTCTATCAGCAGGGGGACACACAGACAGCTAAACCAAATCTATATATATACCACATTTCCTACGTTAATACGGTAATAATTGTATTCATGAGCAGCATCGATAGCTCAGGAGGGCACACCGGATTTTTCATAGCAAAGTATCCATTTTTCAATAGTTTTAGTATTTGACGGAAATTCTAATAATTCACAAAAATACAAACACTAATGAAAAACATTGTAAAACTGCCTCCGTACTCTGGTCTAGGAACTGGTGATTTGGACACATCCCGAAACCTTTGTCACGCCAAGCAAGCCCCTGCCTACATCAAAAGGGCTCCACAACCAAAACCTTTGTTGTTTCCTGTTCTTTCCAGCCAGAACTTGGCCTCTATTTCTATTTGACTCCACAATAATGGAATCTTCATTTTCCTTCTTATACACAACACAGAAACAGAAGAGGGATCACTTGCCCAAGAGCAAGGCCGATCCCTCTTCTGTGCCTACACAAACAATAACAACCTGACAGAGGATTCACGGTACCCCATTATTGGATAATACCATAATACTCTCTGTAGAGAGATGGATACTATGTACTAGTATGTATGTACTAGATCTAGGCTCCAGTCAAGTCAGTAGTCCAGCCAGAATCCAGGGAAGAAGATCCATTCCTCCAATAATCCAACCAAAAGAGCTTTACAAATTGCAGCCTGTTGCTCGGGATGGATGATTATGCGACGCAGTATACATATGTAGTACCCAAACCCAGCATACCCTGTCCTATCCTTACCATATGCTCAAATTCACTTCTTCACTGAAGCTCGTATACTATCACGTCGTAAAACTCTATTCCTCATCCTTGAGAAGTCTTGTAAGGTAGTTAGTGGTTGTATTAGTGCTGTTGCCTACCCCATCAAAGTCTGTGTCCTCTTTCGTATTCTTTGTTTCCCTTTGTTGTGATTTGCGATTAGTTAGTCCTCATCGTCAGCCAGCCTACGCTTAACGTCCCAGTAAAAGGCTCTTGAAATTCACAACTTGCAACGCAGTATAAGTTCCAGTATAAGTTCATCCAGGAAGACGGTGAGCCCTGAGCCCAGACAAAGGTACATAAACACTAAAGGTACTAGTTCTAATGGGATTATAAATATTAATTTACTTGGTGGGCTTAATTTGTTATTCAGAAGATTAATGAAGCTATACTGGATAACTTCTGGGGTTTGAAGTAGGAAAAGGACGTATTGACAAAGATAGGGCTCTTGGTTGTTGTGGTTGTTGGAACTGAAAAGGCATGTTTATCATTATTCTCCTTTTTTATCTTGTTGACATTAACGATTAACATTATACACTCTAACTTTGTCATAGGGTGATATTGAAAGGGTTGAGTTCATGGTAGAGCACCAAGGGGTTATCATTTATCATATAATGTGTGTTGCTGAAGTCATATGAGGCCAAGACTTAAAACATACAGTCATAGTCATAGTACACAAGTAGTGGGTCCCCTCCTGCTATATATGTACATATACATATGTACATATATCTACAGGGTTCAAAAGTTTACCAGGAGTTCAGTAGCTTGTTCTTATTAGAAGAGTGTGGACGAACTACGGCGAGTTTCTGTATTCGAATTCCTAATTCTAACGGTTATTTTGGATTTAGCTACTACAGTCAAGAATAGAAGACGTAGAAAGAGCCTGCAAAATGGTTCAAATCGAAGGAACCTATAAGCTGGAACGCAATGAGAACTTGGACGAATACTTCACAGCAGTTGGTAAGGGATAAATCTGAACTGCTTTTTAAATTGCTTAACTATTTACATGTTTTGTGGTATTGTAACGCATTTTACAGACACGCTGGTTATATTTTAAATTATAAAACTGAATAAACGAAGCTATTTAAAAACTGGGTCGGATTTCGGCAGATGTGCCAGGGCCCAAGTGTGAGTGTTTACTGTCTGCTCACTGCTTGGTAGTTAACCTAACTCAAAACTTAAAATCTAACCAAAGTTAGTAAAGATTGCTTCGCAATCGTTAAACTTTGGTTAGATTTTAAGTTTTGAGGTAGGTTAACGTTTTGTAACCTAACCTAACCTAAATTAATTGAGATAGACAGTAAATAGACCCACCCGATCTTTCCTGGCACATCTGCCGAAATCGGACCAAAAACTGTTTATCTACCATCCTAGGAGTACCATTCTTTCCGCGTAAGATGATGTTGCTAGCCTCCCCTGTGATGACTGTCACCCACGAGGAGGATGAGGGCGAAGACACTTGGGTTTTCAAGACTGTTACCTTTACCCAGACCGTTATCTTGAGTTTCAAACTGGATGAGGAGTACCCTGAAGACATGCCAAGTGGTGAAGTTCTCCAGGTCATGCCCATTTCATGGTAGAAGTAAGGATTAGGGCCCACGTTGTCGCCTCCAGCACGGCGCGTTGGCGACTAACACTTAGGTTTGTTGTATTGTCGCCTCCTATGTTACTCAAAAGTAGATTCCGTGTACTCGAGTTGACCTCACTACATCGTATACCTTTCTCATAGTAGCCTAACCTAACTAATGGGTACGTCGTAACCTAACCTAACGTAACCTAACTTAAATATAAATAAATACTCTACAATGAGAAACTTGAGACTGCATAATGCGGTTCTACTGTAGTGGAAGGGACAAGAGGAGGCGACAATACGAAGTTAGCATTAGTCGCCGCTGCGCCGTGCTGGAGGCGACAATGGGAGGCGACTACGTGGGCCCTAATCCTTACTTGACCCAATTTCTTTAAGCTCGGACGTAATAATACTAGTACCGGCTATTCAATTCAGGATAAGATTCACATTAAGCTTCACGAAATATCTGACTGATGTTTTTACAGAGCATCACAAGCCGAGAAGGTGACACTTTCATTACTAAAAGTACGAATGAGACCATTGGAGATTTTGAACGGACTTATGACTT
Organism: Hypogastrura burkilli; assembly: GCA_034696285.1. Classification (NCBI taxonomy): domain Eukaryota; kingdom Metazoa; phylum Arthropoda; class Collembola; order Poduromorpha; family Hypogastruridae; genus Hypogastrura; species Hypogastrura burkilli. The sequence goes on from JAQFZY010000360.1 coordinate 23,141, forward strand.
CTCAGACGATGGCCTGGTTATTGTAAGTAATATGCCTGTACCATGTTACCAGGGAAGGTCCCGTTTGGATTCGCCGATTAAAGTGATTTCTCAATATTATAGACAATGAAGCATTCTAAAGGAGTCCAGGCCAAACGTCACTTCAAGCGGATTGTGTAAATTCACTTTGCCGACGCTTGCTTGTGGTTCATACTCTTAACTTGCCCAGGAAAACAAATCATCCCTTCAAAATCACTCCTACATTTCTTACATTTTCACATATCGTACTTGTATGGTTAATTACAACTATTATTTACTCATTTCTTATGAAAATTCCATGTTACCGAAATAAAGCTTAAAGAATGCGCATGCGCCTTTGCAAAAGGGAAAACCTAGTTATTCTGATACGACGACGTCTGGAATTTTGGGGAACGGAATTATGAGTCTTTATTGTTCCACACGCAGTATAATCATGAATAGTTATGGTCATCTGACACGAATAAGTTTAAATACTTGCTAATTAACATCAGCGCTGGCTAACAGATAAAGGATACACTAGTACAGAGTTAGTTTAGAACATTTAAATATATTATTTAAAGGTACCACCTACATTAGTCGTAGTAATCACATATAATTACCCAGATCAAGGGTAAAATACAGTAGTCATTGGCAGGCACGGTGCCGAACGTGCCCAGAAACCAGACGTAGTTTCACATTCTTAAAATTAATCCAATATTACAATATAAGTGTTACGGTTTGTATTCGTGTGCAGAAGCGTAGCCCGTACAAGGGTTGTATTGTTTATGTAGTAACTCGGTAATATTCAAATCCTAGCTCAACGAATGCCAGAAATCAGTGAACACCGCTACTTTACTTAGGTGTTAAAAGGGTATATTGTCGTTGAACTTTATGCTGTTTCCAATTGTGCACTTTTGCAAACTAAAGTAAAATCTAGGGAAGGGGGTAGGTAAAAATGCAATTAAGTCATACAACGACTTTAACCAAATAAATCCATCACGATATACTTGATTTATTTGAGCTACAATTACGATTCAAATACTACCAAGGTTCGTAGAGGTGTATATTTTAAAGTTCTGCCGGTGACTACAAACCGTAACATGTGAGCTAAGAGTCTTAGGACAGTTTCATTGCAACTCCGGTAGTGGGGCTCCAAATTATTCCATCATGCGTATTGTGTATGGACTAGTATGAAGGGGAAAGTGCTAAACGGAACTTGCGTGGTAAAATCATTCCATTTTCGATTTCACTCGGTACTTTAACTACAAACATAGTACATAGACCTAACCTTTAATTCACTTCCATTACTGCATGCACTATTTATACCTAACCTAACGTAGCTATTTCTATTTGTATCATCCCAACCGTACGATCATAATTAAACTCTAGAACAGGTAATCTGAATTCAAAAGTAAGAAGTAACCTAACATTGTGAATTATAACTCTGGGCTTTCGATGCCTCAAACGAAATTAAAAGTCTGAGGCTATAACAATGACAAGCTGTTAAGGGCCAGAAAAGTTCTAGCATACGACGATTTCCTTCAGGTATGTTTACTTACCTAAATACATATAAACATACGCGCTGACGATGCTCTGACCAGCTCTTGCATGACGCCCTAATGCCACACGGAATGACGAATAACAACGGTGAAGCAAATTACAATAGTGAAACGAATCATAAAAGTGAAACGAATAACAATTTTTTTTAATGTATTTTTTCCGGCCAATTAAACGAATTTTTAAAACGTTTTGAGACTTATCACGTGTACTTTAGTGCATCCGAAACTTATGCTAACTCAAGTTGATCTTCACCTGGGGGTCATGGGTAGGTCGGACATAAGTTACACGAATTTTGATGTGCCCCTTGCTATGATTTTGGCGGACATACCCCGGTGATCTCTTCGAGGTCACCACATAACCCCCTAAGGTCAATATCAAAAAATTCGTTCCTAGCATATGACCGTACATCCCCAGCATCCAAAACCGATGCTAACTCAAATTTACCCTCGAGAGTCATGGAGCATGCCGGTCCCCCAGAGGTAATGGAGTCATCGGTAGACCAGAAAACGGCTTTGTCACATGCATTCATGCTCCCAAGGCCCGTATGACCATCGTTATGTTGCATGACGCGGTCGTGGTCACCGGTCGGTCACAAAGGGGTCAAATCATAGGTCGAGTAAGGCACATTCCCTATCACCTACTGATCAATTTGATATGCCACATGACGACATGACATGATCGATTCGCATTGACCCCGATTGACCTTTGGGGGACATGGGGGGGGGGTCAAACACGATGTGCGTCCCATGTCTGTGACCCTTAGCTGGAGACGAAGATTTCGATGTGACGCAAGCAATAGTTTTTGAAAATTTCACGAAGGTCATGTTTGGCCCCCTTTGACCCCCCGTTTGAGGACCAAGGAGTCATTTGCCAAACTCGTACCTTAGATTTGTAGAAGCCAGCCAAAACGTTGAGTCTAGGGTGGCTGAGACCATGTCCGTAGGTACTCTCGGACAAATTTGAACCCCCTTGTGTTATAGAGATACGGGGATTTGTACTAAATATACTAATTTATTCTTAAAAATAAACAATCATTCAGGAAATGTAATTTTACTTTACTACTATAGAAGAGGTATTGTGTCATTTACCTCTTATTAAGACAATGAAGCACGCAAGCATGCTCGTTGGAGAGCGATAGTTAACGTCAAAAATTCCAATAATATATTATTTGGGTAAGTACACAAAACTTTCTCTTTTTTGGAGTTCATTCATTATTGGTATGTATATTACTTTACGCGTAAATAGCGAAAACTGGAGAATGCCGAAAATCTTTGTATATTCTGCCCACGAAATAATTTAAAGTGATGGGCACCTTTTAGCCGTTATATTTACGTTAATCGTATCAACGCACCGTGTAGTTTTCATTATAAAAGTTCTCAAATCAAAGTTCCACATGGCTAGGCAATCTGAGCTTAAGTCGGAATGAATGGCAATAGATGCTTCTCGAAAACAAAGTAATAAGAAAAAACGAAGCAAGCTATGTGGAGCGTGGGTGCTGAGGTCTCCAAAACGAGTTCAAGGATTATTGATTATGAGTTAAACTTGAAGCGCGAGATGCTGTTCCTTTATTTAGAAATAGGCTTGAACCCTCTCCGCCAAAATGTACATACTCATTCTTCGTTTTATTCTATAATACCAGGATTTCTCAATTCTACGTGCTAAGTATGTATGTATATGCCGATGAACTCCGCACATGGATTATTAATTAAATCCCGACATCCTCTGTGATGCCTGATAATTTGGTACCTCTTGAATTCGTTACATGCAGTTCCTCAATTCCAGCTCCGCAGTATAATCTTCAAATCAATTATTGCCCATTCCCATTCCAGTTGCGAAGAGTACTTTACCCTTCTTCCGGCCTTTCTTTTTTTGTCCAATCCCTCCAGCGTTACCGTTGGGTTCACTCTCTGGGAAACATTAAGAATCAGAATATCGATATTATTGACCCCGAGTCCAAGTTAATGTTAGCATATGTATTAGCTATGTACTTAAACGTTCGATTTCAAAGGAAATTAGACTTCCAAGGAAGAAATTAGAGAACGATGTAACTCATCACTGTACCAAAGGTATCATTTCACTTAAGCCAAAGTAAGGACATATAAGTGTACTCAACGCTTTGGAAATGGCACCGCCAAGATAAACGTAGTAATACTGAAATAACTACGAATAATAAAATAGATACCTTCGTTGATGCTGATGGTAGCAAATGCTCTGGCAATAGCATCTTTGACACTATTTCGAAATTCGGGGATGGAAGTACCTTCCTCGTGCTCAGCCTCGCTTTCGGAAGCAACGCGGCGAAGGCTTAGTCCGGAATTCATGCCACTGGTTAAAGGGTAGGTCGGACTTCTTTTCCAAATTAACCCTTGTTGGGGCGGTGAAGAGGTCAATGCCTAAAATGAGAACCATACTGTTAAAGTAGAGTGGTAAAGAAGTATTGTAAGACAGTACAGAATATTGTGTTAAATACCTGAGCGAATGAGAGAGAAGTTGAAGTCGATGCAGCAACATTTTCTCGAAGAACTGGGAAACCATCATCATTCAATGTAGGTGATTTATAGTGACCCGGTGTTGTGATTTGAATGCCTCTAGTATGACTGGTCGTATCGACCTCATGACTTTCACTTTCCACGTCAGAATCCTGTTGGGCAGACGACTGCATCTCTAGAGATGCGAGAATAGCGTGTTCCAAGCCCTGAAACTCTTCTTCAGCAACACCACAGGTCGGAAAATCAACCTTGCTATCAATCTATGAAGTTAAAGAGAGGCCCAATTTTTTCTTCCTTGGAGAATTTACAATTGAAGAATTTACAATTAGCATAATCACTACATTGTAACATTGCAGTGTAGTATGTGCTAAATGATAATAGGTAAGTATAGTGAAATGTATTTGCCCGGGTCTACATCTAACCTTCATTTCAGGAAATAACATATTCCTTCAGTCTATTCCTGGAAATAATGATTTCTTAGCTTTCTCTACCAAACGTATAATTTCACTTGAGTCAAAGTCTAGACTATCAAATGTACTCAACACTTTGGAGAAATACCTACCTAGTGGAATCTCTACTCTATAGGAACTTTTACTTTTGAACGCGTAACGTGTGGAACCAACCTGTGGGCGCTGTGGCTGGTTACGTCTCTCGGCTTCAGCCTGAAGTCGCTCACGACGCTTTTCAACCCTTGCTCGCTCAGAACGACGTCGTCGGCGTTGGCTTAGCAGGGGAGCGAAGCTTCTCACCACGTCCTCTGGAATCATTGGGAACTTGAGCTCAACCTCAACGAGTTGAACACAGGTGCTGACGGGTACATGCTGAAGGAACTTGAACCGCTTGCGCAGTTCAGATGTCATGGTAATATATTCTATTTCAAGAATTCGAAGCTGGAGACGCTGTGGCCAAGTGGCTGGACTTTCCCCGAAGGACTTCCAAAGCATAGCCATGTTCACTGGATTCATGAAAGCGTTTCGTCCATCAGCAGCTGGAAATATTAAGTATAATTACATTCAAGCACTGATTTGGTCAATGGATTTTCATTTCCTCACGAGGCTCTAACAAATACTTAGCAACACTCACCCTGGTAGAAACAGTGATAGCCGGTGAGATCAACTGAACCATGATTCGCAACTTTATGATTCTGTGCCTCTAACTCTGGACTAGTAAAGCCCTCTGGTGTAGCGACCTCAGGCCCGTTCGAATTGTTCTCAACTTGTAAGACATTCTTCACTATGATGGCCTACGAGCAAAACAAAAATAGAAACAAAGGGTTAAGAAACTCACAATTAGAAAGTTAAAGAAATGGCATATTAGTAACATTTCGCCCTATTATAAATTTTTGTATCTTACCTGCTCTACTTTAGAGGGAATTAAAAATCCCACAAAAGTCTATAATTGGAGACTAAGTTTAATTTTCCAAAATAGTTGTTTCTCTTGTTCTACATGAAGCTTACAAGTGCATCTAATACTCTTTGGATTATTACGCGTATAGAGCGAACATAGTCATCACTTCGGTCATTGAAACATCTTTTTTTAAACACTTACATTTTCGACGAGGGGAGACTCCAAAAGCAGCGGAGGGATTTGAACATCTTGCTCAGTGCCTGAAATCAGAGCGAACACAGGCTCGCACCCGACCGGCAGAACCAAGTTCTTTGTACAATTATGCTCCACCAATTGGATCCTGTCCATCAATGCTTCTTTTCGGAGTTCCAACTGACGCATAGCATCACTAACGAATTGGGCTTCAAGACTTACTACGTTTTCCGAGTAGCCCTGCTTTAACTCTTCCACTCCACGTTGAGCTACTTCCCGGAAGCGCCAGCTTAATTCTTTCTCTTCACGACCCAGAACCTCGAGCTTCACCTTTTACAATATTCGTTTAAAATTAAAGATACGTTCTTACTATCGACTGGATGGAGATCCTGACCGATAATACGTACTACGTACTATGGCCATATTTCGTAACTTGCGTCTATTGTATGCTATTGAAAATAACTGTGTCTTTCCGGCTCTACTTTACTGGGAATATTATATCCCATAAAAGTCTATATTTGGAGACTTTATTAATTTCCCAAAGTACTGCTGACGCTTGTATCATGATTATTGATAAAAAGTGTTCAATTAAGTTATTCTTTGGGCAAAATTCAGTCTACATGCTAACAAGTACTAAAAATTGCTATGAACTATGAACTCATAAGTCAACACAAAAATTCGTTGGTACCTGTTCTGGACTGATTGGCAAAAGTTTTTTGTAACGCCGTTCCCAGTCAATCCCACCTCCAAATTTGCAAGCAACAGGAATTTCAACTTCCGATGAGTCTTTTGGACGACACATGAGTTGCATCTCCACCAAATCCCCAGTATGAAATTCTTTGCACATGTTCGCCACCACACTGAAGTAAAGTTGAACAGGTCAGCATTTCTTTCAGGCGCACGGTAACAGTATTCATCTTACCTCTTTAGATCCTTACTGGTGACAGACTCATAGCAAATTGGACAGGGCTGAGAATGTTTGTCTGCATAAGACAAGTAGTGGAGCAAACAAGGCCAGCAAAAGATATGACCACACCGTGTCATTTTTGCTGCACACGGAGGAGATAGGCAAATAGGACAGACTGGAGTTTCCCCATAAGTACGAATCAACTGCACAAGTCATAAGAATTAGCTAAGTAAAGGCGTAAGTAAAGTAACACAGAAATAAATCGAGGTAATACAATGCACTTACTACTTGTTCTATGTATTTCCAATCCACAAGAAGGTCAGGATCGAATTTGTATGCTTCTAAATCCTTTTCGGGCCCGACCATGAATTGACAGCTATCAGTAAATTACCCATGTTTAAGCACTAGCACTAGTTATACATGAATATTCAAATTCTTATAACCATGCACATACTTTGCCTGAATAAAGCTCTCCTTGATGAACTTTGATCGAGCATGATTAGCTCCTCCGGCGTTCGTTCTCGAGTCAAGCCCTACTCCCCACCGTCCTCGACTCTCACGTGGAGCAAAGTGGAAATTCAGCAAATGGTTTAAGTTTTGCTTTTTAGTTCCCGGTGTTTGCACCGATCCATATTCTGGTGAATCATCCTTTTTCACTACCTGAAAATAGGAAGACGGAAGTTGTAATATCAAAGTTTGAAGAGAAAACTAACGACTAACGACATAACACTTCATGCCTCTTGCTCCTGCTTGGCTCTATGTGTCCATGCCATGATTCACAGGGAAAGGCTCCTTACCTGTTCTTGACAGTTGAGGCTGCGAGGACGGGGTCTTTTGTCCAGAGCTTTACTTTTCTGTGGTGCTGGTTTTTTACCAGGTCCTGGACATGCATCTCGAAAATTTGGAACGTTAGAGCCTCCGGCTGGAGACTCACGCCGGCGGGACTGGGACTTTGAATTGTGCTTGGGCAACTGACTTCCTCCAGCAACATCTGCATCACCCCATGGAATCACACAATTAGAATTCTGATTACTCATCTCGAAAACGAGTAGGGGAGGACAGCGTCGTCGTCAGGTCGGCTCGGAAGAGCCGCAAATAAGTACTGTATACCTAACTTAACTATTCGTGCACTTAAATACTGCGAAAATATTCTTGTTCGTAACCCCAGAAGGAACCGGATGCGAACTCCTGACTCTGCAGTCAGGAATCGAAATCTAATGAGTTATAACCTCTGTCCTAACCACAACTAAGATAATCGAAGCAGAAAATATCTACCTACGTAAAAGTTTCCTTCAAGCGAAGCGCGGGATGACCAGAAGAGCAGTCTGAACACAGGTGATCATTAAACATAAACAAACCAAAAAAACAGTTGCTATGGGCCTCCAACGTATATGGCACTGAGCATGGGATTTTGGTCCCCAGATGCATTTGGCTAAAACTTGGAAGACCGCTTCAACAAATGACTATGAATAATTAAATGATCCTCAGAGCCATAGATTGCTTCCTTGTCCCTCTACGGGTACCTCAATGCTCAAAGGTCACATTGATAGTGCATAGTGAATGTGCAGAGGGAAAATATGCCTTTGCCTTTGGCTGGATGGATTTGGCAGAAACTTGATACACTCACTTACAGATCTCGACTCTTGACATCCTGAACAATGTTTAAATGAGTGAGCCGCAAAGGTTCAAGGATCAAGTGTCAAGGAGGCGACCGACAGTTTTTTTTTTGTTTTTTGAGGCCATTCAAAAATTGTTCAGGTTATAAAATGGAACAATATTTTTGCACCAGCAAAAATATTACACATTTAGGAAACAGCTTCATATAAAAAATGTTACTCTTT